>CAAKHC010013787.1:8785-24669 GCA_901007825.1 Macroramphosus scolopax | reverse complement strand
GGAGTCGTGCCCCTTGACAGTATCTCCTCCTCCTCCTCCTCCTCTTCAATCAACATGACTTCAAACAGTGTCCACAAATTCAGTTTCAGTCGGTTCAACTCTTCAGTGTATAATGTTGCTACGGACATTGTCAAAGAACGGTTGGCTAAGGGTGAACACTTAGAGATCCACCGCAGCCTGAGTGGTTTCCTGGAAGCTGTCACCGGACTCAGGAGGGAGGAGACACCAGTCATCTCAGAGACCTTCTCTCATTTGGATCTGAGGACATCATATTCATGCCGTTCAGACGGGGGCGACGTCCTCCCGCTGCTGCACTCATTCATCGATTTCCTTTCACATCCAGCGGCCTCATTACGATCCAAACAACATGTCAAAAACAGGTGATGTTTTGGGAAATGATATGTTTGTCTAATTGCCTTCAATAATTGTCGGTCAACGCTCAAATGAAACGGTGTAAATGGCCGACGCGGAGGGCCGAGGCGCCGCGTGACGGACACTAAACTACAGCCGTCAGCTGGGAAAGGAAACGGGGGGCAGCACTTACCGCTGTCATTCCTTCCATAAACCATCATGGCACCGTTCCGCAGGCCGGCGAACAGGAAGCAGGACGAGTGCTTCAGGCACAGCACAGGGCAGCCCTCCGGGTTACGCAGGGTCAGCAGGCATTGTGCCGCAGTGTCCACGCTGCCGTACACGAGCACGCTGGAAGAACAGGAGCAGCACAAGCCAACATGATGAATGAGCGTCATTTGAAATGACAGAGTGCCTCGTTTTCATGCAGCTTGATTCAACAGTGTGTGTGTGTGTGTGTGTGTGCGTGTCCGCAGCCACTTCGTCTTTCTCCGCCTTCTGAACTTCGCCACATCACATTGTCTTCTTCTCAGAATGACAAATGCACATCGCTGTTGGTTTTCTGTCTGAGAGGAAAATGTTAAAAGGCATCGAAGCTGACAAGACTTTTGTCTCCGGCCCCCGAAAAAAACGCTGGAACGGAGTTCCACTGCGCTCTGCACACGCACAGCAGAAGGAGGGTGTGAGAGTGAGTCAGCGCGCCGACACGCGTCCTCTCGTTTAGGCTCCTCTGCAAATGACAAGACACTCAATCTGAAGTTCAAGAAGTTCTCTGTAATCTGGAGGAATCCTTCTCTGAGATTATTAAATCATCTGCTACTCACAGTGAGGGCTCCGAAGGTCTCACGGATTCGATAACGAATCAGTGATGTAGCAGCCGTGTTCGAGCATCGACGCTGCGCTCGGGTATCAAATCTGATTTCTTGCTTTGATTAAATATTGACAAGTAAATCTATACGGTGGGAAGCACCAGGGGGCCGTGACAACGGATGGACGTGTGGTTCATTTAATGAACTTCAGAAGGTTCCTTCCTGTCAGCATCTCACCGTCCGTCGTCCAATCCCACGCAGATGTTGGCGCCGACCCCCGGCGGCGCCCTGTGAACTCCGGCGTCCTCGTTGGGAGACGTTTCCGGGACGTACTCCAGACATCGGACGGCCGAGCCGACCTGCAGGCTCTTCACCGCCCTCGGCATCGGCCTGTTGAGGGAGAATATCTCGATCTGCCCCTGGGAACTATCTCCTCCACCCGCCACCTGTCGGGGAGAAGAGAGGGTGGGGAACCCGCGTTAGTTACGACGGACTAAATCATGATTAAAACCCGGAGAGACAGACGAGCCTCGCCTCCGTTGGATCATCATTCTTGGAACGTGCGTCTCGCTGTCTCCATCAACACGTGGAGGGCAATATGTCTTTGGTTAAACATTTTCTGCCTGTCAGCGATTCCGATGTAATGAATGATGCTCTGACACCTCGCCGCCTGTAGCCCCGCCTCCCTTTGTTTCAATGTTTTGAATATCACTGGAGCTCTTTCATCACAGAGGAAGAGAGAGAGAGGAACGTGCGGGCGTGTGAGAGTGACGGTTCTATTGATGGAGGAGGAATTAAATCATTCTCAATTAGCTGCACTGACATTTGACATGAGCGCGTCCGAGGTCACACCGAGATCAGTCACTGCGGAGCTCAAACCGGCTGAGAGACGCTTCTCCTGACGTCCAAACTCCGAGAACTTCCTGGAGATCGGTTACAGGAGCAACAGACGTTGTTGTCAGTGTCGGAGAAGTAAACACAAAAGCAGAAGAGCACAGCTGCTCCTCAGCAGCCGAGTTGGGAGGAAGTCTCCTCCAATTAACGCCCGTACGTCGTCTGTCCGTGTTTGAAGACGGAAGAAGGAGGAAGAAAAAAACAAACAAACCACAGCCATCACCAGTTGTTATCATAAGTCCACCGATCATAACAAGCTTCCCGAGGCTCCCCGATACCGCGCGGGCTGTACGTCGACCTCAATAGCGAGCTGATCTACAAAGTACCACGCTCATATTGGCCTATGTGAGGGCCTGTCAATGCCGATGCTGAGAAAATGAAGAGCGTGGGAGCCCTCCGACCTATCTCTGATGCAACTCTAATTAAGGTGGCGAGTCGCTGTGGGTTTTTCAATTTGATTCCATTCATTTCTCCTGCGTGAGGCCTCGGTGGATGTTGATACAAAATACGACGTCCTCGTCGGAATAAAAACAGGGCCGGCTGCTCCCCGCTAGACGAAGATTTATTCTCTGTATAAATCACATCATGCGAATGTGACACGGGCTAAATATAGTCTTTAGCTCTTCTCCTCCACGCTCACCCTTATTTGCATGCAATCATTTGTTTGATTTGTATCAGCGTGCAGAATCTGGACAGGAGAGATCCTGTGGGCTCTCGAGAATGAGCCAGAACAAATAATGGTCTGTTGCACGGGGTGAGAAGGAGATAGGGAGGGCTTATCTTGCAGCGAGGAGCTAAAAAAGAACACCGCTTCGAGTGACTCTGTGAAAGCAGAGCCAGAGGCAAGACACCCCCCCCATCACCCCAACTCCTTCACCACGTACCCCTCAACGCACCCCTACGACCGTCGTCCTTCCCATGGAGAGCAGCTTCCCTCCATGACAGTGCAAACGCCGTCCTGACAAAGTCATCACGACTTATTATGGAGAGATAGATATCTGGAGTCGTGCCCTGGACAGATTCCTCCTCTCAGCTTTGGGAAGCAGAAATTCCTCCCGGAGAGTAAACGCTTCGCCAGGATTGATTCGATCGGTCTGGACGCGGTGAGGGAGTGTGGGAGAGCGGTCGTGATGACACATCCTGCTCAAGTGTATTCGCGTTAAGGAGCCAAGAAAAGCAGGCGAGCGGATGCGTTTGAACGGCTGCCCATCGACGCCACGTGATCAGAAGGTGAAGGCCAACAGGGAAACACGGGCGCATCAGATTAGATAAGATGTCATTAGCGTGATCAAAGCAGAACACAGAAATCCCCAAAAGCCCCTAAATCTTACTTTAACGTGATTAGTGTCATCCCTTCTTTGACTATTATGTTTTCAGTGGATCCCAGTTTGGTTTCAGCTTTTATTACTTTATTGCTGATGGAATCAGTCTTGGATTTGAACTCCGTTCCAAACATGTGTGTTTAAAACTTAATTCAACCTTATAATTGTAAATGCAAATGTAAAAACAATGAAATGAAAAGGTGCTTTTTCTTTGTTTACTAAACTTTGCTTCAGTTAAATATCTGTTGCCGAGCAACAGCACCCTCTGCTGGCTCAAGTGGTGATTACAGGACGGCGGCGCATTTTAATTCTGTTGAAACGCCGGCGGGTAGAGTACCGCACTACTTGGAACAATACTTGAAGAGGACAGAGAGGGACAGACGCGTGTTTTAACACGAGGTAATACAGAGTTCTGGTTGTACTGTTACTTCCTTTGCGCTGACGGTTGATCTCGTTACTGTGACTGTCAGACCAGCGGTGGCGACTTGAACTGAAACTGTTTCCTTTCTTTATCTTTCTCTGTCAACCTCCTCTCTGATCTTCTTTAGCTCCGCCGTGACATCCACACTGAGATGTACAAGCTTCTGGTGATGTGAAGCGTCCCAAACGGTCGCCCCATGTGACATCACGCACCAACACGTCGAGGCGCCACAGTGGGAATGAAGGAGCTGCCGTCCTCCCGATGAAAGCATTAATGTGTACGGTCGGAGCACCATTTGACCTTGTATGGTCCCACACACATCATATATTTATTCATAAGAGCTTGAATTTAAAGGTGCTCTCAGCTCTATATATGAAACATAACCACAGCTTGGAGAGCAGCTCAAATGTATTCCCTGAATTCCTGAAGGACCTGAATCTTTATTCACAATTCTCATTGAGGATTCAATGACTTGGACTCACTGGCCCCCAGTGACTTAAAGCTTGACTAAGTTTTGATTTAATAACTCTGCCAGCAGCTTCCCTTTGCTGCATGCCTTACTAATATGCTTGAAAAAAAAATGAAGGAGCCATATAACTACACCGTCAATGTCTTATGGTTTTCAAGGTGTAGAGGAAGATGCCAGGTGAGGAGCTCCCTCGTCTTCACCATTTCATCTGAGTGAGCATCCAGAACTCTTCAGAATAACTCCACAGAAGCAATTAAGGCGGAGCCGCTGATCTGTACGCCGTCTCTTGGAGGGCCTAAACTGGAGTTAGCCGTCTTCCAGGTCAGGAGGATTACCCGAGGAAATTGCCCACCTTCTCCAAAAAAAAAAAAAAAAAACGGGCGGAGGAACAAAAATTGAAAATTGAAGATTAATTGCACAATTCTCTCTCTGCTTCGAGAGCCGGCTAAATTCCCACAAGTCCAGGGATTGTGATGTTGTAATCTGGGGGGGCAAAGGGTGTCCCGCTCATTATAAGACACTTTACACCAGTTACCTCACGACTCGCCTTCATACAAGGTGAACTTACAGTCTCCTGGCGACATTTCACAGAGAGAAGGTGCATTTATAGCCTGAAGAAAAACTCTTTTATTAATAACTGAGAACAGAGTGCAGAGAGGCCAGTTAAAGAAATAAAGGTCATAGTAACGGTGGTAAAAGCTGAAATTATCAGAAACTGGAAAACGCATTATTTTCCCTCGTCATTGATTTGAGTCATTTTTTGAACGAAAATGCCTGTGTGTGTGTGTGTGTGTGTGTGCGTGTGTGTGTGTGTGCATGTAACTCACCCACAGGTAGCCTTGAGGTAAGGAGGTGCTGGCTGCAGAGAAGCCCAACAATGCACAGTTCACAGGGTTGTGGAGGGCAGCTTCAAGCTGTAGGAGGAGCACAAAAAAAGAAGGATATTGATTTATTATATATCAAGACTCAACTGGGGAACCTTCTGTAGTTTGTATTCTCTTGATGTCGTCTAAAAAAAATAATCCAGTAGAGCAAGAATTGGCACTGGTCCCTTGTAAAATAAAATCAAAGTTCCCATGGAGCTCGTCACGTCAGTTTCCGAGCCTCCGTCTTCTGTTTACGGCCTCACAGACACGTTGAAAGGATGCTGGTTGTTTTCATAGAATATTGAGTGTGTGATTATAATCTGATTATAGTGGTTGGAGCGGATCATGTTTCTGGCAGTCGCTCTGAAAGGACACGGGAGGCTCGTCTGACTGGAATGTGACATTTTACCTTTTTAAATATGAAATTGGTGAAACCTCGGAATGCACGAGGGGCTTAAAGATCAAGTCGTGAACCTCGGCACTTATCAGACTTTTTTTGTTATCAATAGAAAAACTGAAAGGAGAGAGAGAGAGCCGGCGTCGGGCTTAATGCGAAAAACAAATCTATATTTCTTTGACATACAGCAGATTTCTTTGCCTGACATGGAGTGATGGAGGCTGACATTTATAGCCCACCCACCCCCCCCTCCCCTCCCCCAGCCGCCTGCGGTGAGAGATGCTCTTCTAACTAGCAATCTGCCTGGTAAGGACTGATTATTATTGTTGTGCGTGTCCGACGAGTGTGTCCCGTGTGACAGACCGAACAGCTAATTGTATGTTGTTGGGCCTGTGGGAGTTGGGTGAGAGAGGGGGGGGGAGTGGAGGGCGGGTCAGCGATGAATGCCGCACGTCTCTAACTGTCGTCCTCCGCGGCGGCAAGCATCAATCACTGGTAATTTATAGTCTGCCTCAGCCAGGAACCTCCCCCTTTTCTCTTTGGTCGGGGAGGGAGGGTTTGTAAACACTAAACAATACAAGGGGTCTCTCCATCTTCCCTGCAAGGGTATTCCTCCCCTCCACCGGCGTCTGCCTCCATAACTCACGATGCAGGTGCTCGTCTCGTCCTTCCTGTTCCCTCTGTCTAACTTTCGCCTCCCTCCCCCCCCCGTCTCCTCCATCAAGCAGCGAAATGCTTTTTTTTATAGATAAGTAATTGGCAGCCGTAATAGGGGCCCATATGGAAGCCCTGTGGCTAAAGGAGAGAGAGCGGGACTGGCTGAGAACCAGAGGGACCGCAGCACCACGACGGCTGCGAGCTAGTTTGTGGCCGTGGATTTTATCAGCCATGTGAGACTCACGAGGACGGTAGGCCAGTTTCCAAAAGGCGTAGATTAGTTTGTGCACGGCCCTCTCTCTCTCTCTCCCTCCTTCTCTCTCTCTCTGGTGTAATCTGCCAACATCAGTGGATCCATCCAATCAATCACAACCGTCCTGTCATTGGAGATCATTCAGAAAAGGAGCTGATGTGTAAATGAGGTGGCTCGTTCCCTAATGAGATATCCACGGCTGGAGAATGTCATTAATTTGAAAACCTCCAGTACTCCTGTTACAGGACGCAACACGTTGTCAAGCCTTGAGGTGCAGAAGGAGACCGAGGCGGGGATGAATTATAATCCCATTAAAGAACAGACTATGATCAATACGGTAAACAACCGGCCCCCCACTTATTGCACGCCTATAAACAGCCGATGCAAAGAACCCGGGTGAGCGTCACAACAACGCCGGTGGGATCATTTCCGCAGGTGAATCAGCGGATCCTATTGACCGGCGCGCAGGAAACGTGGATCTGCAGCAATGACCGTATCAGTGCCGATCCCAATGCTAATAAGGGCATCAGTGAGGCACCATTTAAAAATCAATGTGCTCCAAGCTTTCTCAAAGTCAATCGTCATCCTCGTTTGCAGAACAGTGTGTGTGTGTGTGTCTGCAGAGCTGTAGGTGTGAAGTTGAGAAGCCAAAGCAATTCCGGAAAGGGGGGGGGGGGGGGGGAGATGAGAGAGGAATCTGAGCCTTTAAGCCGGTCGAGGGAGGTTTGATGGAGGACTTCAGGGAGCGTGGGGAGGTAAAAAGGAGGAAACGGGCAGGTGAGCTAATTAAAGTGAGATTTGTTAATGTGATGAGAGGGCGGCCGCCCAGCTGCTGGTTACCAATGACCCAATGGCTGACAGAGAGAGTCTGCACCAGCCGTTACCCCAAGAGGGCGCCAGCACATATGCTAGCTCCAGGTGGCGTGCAGCGCTTTTCTGGAAGATGCATGTAAAGCGTCTTTAATTACACCCAAGAACGAATGGAAACGGCCATTGTTACATGCTGCTACTTTTGGCTGTCGTGAGTTGAGGAGTTTTAATGATCCCAGCTCTTGTCTGTCAGGCT
Organism: Macroramphosus scolopax; assembly: GCA_901007825.1. Classification (NCBI taxonomy): domain Eukaryota; kingdom Metazoa; phylum Chordata; class Actinopteri; order Syngnathiformes; family Centriscidae; genus Macroramphosus; species Macroramphosus scolopax. The sequence continues at coordinate 17,164 of CAAKHC010013787.1, read as the reverse complement.
GTCGGAGCAGCGTCCCATTTAGTATGAACAACCAATTACTGTTGTTTCACTTCCCCAGGCTACGCAGGTGGAAAATTCCTTTGCAGCATTATTCCCCTGAAATGTGGAGGATTTACCACACGTGAGGTCTGATAGGATCTCTACCCCACGGGGGTCCATGCATCATCATACTCACAAGAAAAAGGCCGACAATGTTATGAATGACAAGACAGACTGCAGGCAGCGCTGCATTGTTTGGCCTCGGATGTAATAGACTCTCTTTATGAGCAAGAGAGGAAACACTGCATATAGAGCCAAAGTCCATTAGTGCACTGTTTAAATGAAAAAAAAAGGTTTGCAATTACTATGCATTGCACTATATGGCCTGTTAAACATCAAATAACCAATATTAAGTCTGTAGAAGGCCGGCGGACGCACAGCTAGGTGCCGGCCGGATATTAAACCCAGGGCAAGAAAATATGTTTGTTTTTTTTTCTAACTCCATAGTCACAGTGCCTTCCCCCCAATTCCACATCCCAACAATAATTTACACGCACTAACAAGCACTAATAGAAAACTTCCACTGTTTATTAACTGGTAATTGACTGGTGCTGGCACACACTCACCCTCCACGCTGCCTGCGGCTGCACAGTGAATCACCAGTCAAATTACTTACATCCGCAGCAACTGCTGCACTTAATGTACACTAAACAAGCTACTAACATGAGAGACTCTGCAAAGTTGCTGCTCGGGTTGTAAAGGAGGCCGGCCCAGATGAAGAGTGGCATCACTTCATTGCTAGACTATAAGAGGGGGATCTGAGTCATGATATAAAGTTTGGAGATAATATAACACTCATCTACCAGCAGTGCTGTCTGGCATTTCACTGGGAACTCTGTTTGATACAGATCGATACTCTGCGTTTGCAGAGTACTCTCAGATATATAAAGAAGAAAGTAGAACCTTTCCTTCCTTTTACTAATGCGGCAGATCCCAGGGGGGTCGCTGGGGGGGGCAGCCAGGGGGGCCTCAGCATATTGGATTGAGAAATTCATTTTTGTTATGTGTAATATTACAAAACAAAATGTATAGTAGTATAAAACACATTGGAATCCTATTTGCCCTGCCCGTCTTTACAACATCATTCATCACATAAACCGTCAGTGTTGCCGTGGTAACCGTCTCCGCCTGCCACGGACATTCTCTTTTTTCGCAGCTAACTCCCTCGCTAGCTAGCTAACTAGTGCTGCTGCTGCTGTGAATGTACAAATAATAGACGAGTTCTTGTAAAGGAACAGACCCGACGAGCAGACAAGCTGACAGAAGTATGATGCAGCATGAAGTCTGGATCTACATGCTGCACTTAAGAATGACTCGGGGTTCCCCAAGCAGGCCTCCGGATCCTCACACATGAGTGATTCGGTATGCAAACGTTATCAACAAAAGATGTTTTCACATTTGCTGTAGAATAATTTTTCTATAGACATTTTGCAACTAGGGGGCCAGATGCTAATACTGTTTGGGTTGCTTGGCAGGGGTACGTCAGGGAACGTCTGATGTAATTGAGCTGCCGTGCAAACAGAGATGAAAAACAACCCAAAACTGTGGCTAAAAGTAGTGCAGATTGATAGTCAATGAAACATCTGGAAAAACAAAGTGTCAGTATTTGACATCCTGAGATGAGATGAGAGCCGGCTGGTTAGATGATTTTAAGCCAATAAAACCAGATCTAAGTCGATCCTTCAAGGCATTTCACACAGTGTGTAGGATGAATTTTTTTCCCCCCACATATCAGATCCTCCAAATATATAAGCGATAAACAGCTCGATGGGTGAGCTCTTCCACACACAAGCTCGGAAACGCGACACCGAAATGTTGTTGGCTCATTAACCGTCATCATACTCCCTAATTAACCTAATACAAAAGGACAACAGGATCAAGGTTGTAACTTGCTGTTCACGTTATGATTTCATGAGCCGGGTGTCACACCGTCATTTAAATTCCACCGGCATCTCCCGGCAAAGATCAAAGGGCCAACCACCTGCTGTGCTTGCAGGCCTGCGTTGCGCTCAGAATATTCAAAGTCATTTGAAGACAATAAGATTAACCCGTGTGCACGGGAGGGCTGTGCAGGATTTTTTAACTCTTGACGGGGGCCGAGTCAGGTCCTTCAGAGGCTTTTTCACGATTTGCAAAAAAAAAAAAAAGAAGCAACATATGGCTATCAGCTACCAGCTCAGGACATTTCCTTCAATTTAATAACCAGTGTCTGTACATTAACGATTCCCTGTCTCCCTCGGCTGTGCCACAGATCATATCAGCGGTAAGTGGAATGAAGTTGGAGAGTGGTTTTGCATATCGCGGCTCAGAGCCACAGCCTGACATTGGCAGGGCATCACAAACTCATATTCATGACTCGACTGAGATTTTCCTTCCCCGTGTCCTTCAACCGCTCCCAGCTGAATGACTGCAACACGCCCAATAAATGTGATGCAAATTCGCTGTGTCGCTCTTCACACACGCACGCACACGCACACACACAAATCCATCCGCCCACACCGAACCGACTCCCGCGGCCATGGCAGTTCCAACTCTGGATGAAAGCAGTGTACTGCCCCTGCATTAATGGGTTCGAAAGACGACCCAGGGGCCAGAGCTCCTCTGTGTAGTCAATCACTTCCTCCATCTTCCATCACCTTCTGCCAGAGACGGGAGACACCTGCGAAAGAGATGAGCTCAAAGGCCGAAACAACTCTTCGTCAACATGACGTCCTAAATGAGATGACGTGACAATAACAACAACATCCCTCGTCCTCTAGACGTCGAGGTAGTCAGAGCTACTTCTGAGGATCTGCAAATCAAGGAGCTCCTCCTGAATCTGAGTTTCCCCCCTTGAAATCCCTGGATCTCCATTCTAAGTCACTCGTGTGGCATCGCACGAGAGTCCTGTTGATTCAAGGCATCAACACCCAACTGGGTTGGCAACACGCTGCCGCTGAAGGGAACCTGAGGGCGAAATGGAACGTTCACATTGACAACATGGCATCAGTGGAGGACAACAACACATTAGAAGCAGGGCGACTAATTACAGTTTGTCATGTCGGCTCGATGGGAGATCAAAGAGGACGGAAGGGCCTTCTTCCTCTTCCTTTTGTGTCGGTGCATTTTTTTTACCCATCTCTCCTCTCTCCCCACAATCACAGGAGGAAGAATGTGACCGAAATGAACACGTGTAGCAGATCTGAGATCAGCAGGATTTCCCCCTTCTGGGTGCATAATATTCTCCAGCTAATGTGACAAGTACAGAGTGAGCAGAAAGCCAGGACGAGAGGAGGAGGACTGCACTCTGAGGCATCGCCGGAGTGTCAATGATTCCCTGTAATTAGTGTGTTAACTGTCACGGCAACAGATCAGACCCTCTGCAAACGACCTCACTGTCAAGAGGTGGGTGTGTCTGCTCTGCTCATTTATATAAATATATATCTATATATACACACAGGCCCTCTACCGCCCTCTATTGGCGAGGAGAGCAGTGAAGGGAGACGTATCAGCATGTCATCACTGTGCCAGTAATTTGGAATTACAATATAAAAACAACTCTGATATGAAATGATTGTCTTTATCAACCAGTATTTTAAAAAACTCCTTGATCCCGTCATTACAGCAGCAAATTAGAGATCTTCAACTCCTTCCCAGCGTCGCTCCTGCAGCTGTGCAGTGAATTAATTAAAAGCTCAGGCACACAGGATGTCACGATGACAAGACCATGTTAGCATGCTGATGCTAACACAACCCCCATGGGTGTTTGCACTGTTTACTGCAACGAAACAGAGGTGCATTAAAAAAACAACAACACACAGCTGCTCCCCCTGCGTAGACTGTATAAAAGATCTGCGAAGGTGATGTGGAAGCTGCTGTAAACATGCGTTATTTCTAACTGCCAGCAGGGGGCGACGTGGAGAAAGAAGTCGCTGAGAAAATGACCCTATTACTCACTTGATTTATTACCTCAGTAAACATTTTCCTGATGAGTTTACGGTCTGAATCACTAGTTTAAAGTCCTCTTAAAATACAGCAGGACGTTAATTAAATCCAAGTCTCATTAAAGGTAAAGTAGACGACAGAGCCAGAGTGTAGCGAGAGTCAGCTTTCAGAACGTTTTGGGTTTGAATCTCTGTGGTTTGGAGTTTATTCATCTGCCTCGTTTTACTGTCACACATTGGCTGTCCGCCGTAGAGAAGCCGTGTCGAGTTACAGATGACAAACTGAACATTTTCTGATTCCTTCAGAATAAGAGCTGAAATAGAGGACTTTTATTGTGAAAAATTGAAAGGAAACCTGAATGTTTATCCACCGTTTACAGGCATTCCTCTGACCACAGCAACGGATCAGCACATGGAAATATGAAGCTTCGCCGCGCTGGGACGTTCAATGGAAAGAGGCCATTGGAGTACAAACACAGCTCAAATATATAATTTATCAAAAAAGGGAATTGACACAGCCGGCAGTTGCTTAATATTGTCTTTGACCATCACTTGGCTTCATTGAACTAGAATGCTGCAGCTGCCCGGCCCAAGTAAAGAAGACCGAGTAAAGATCCAGACAAGCAAAGAAGAAAGTCCGACCTCTGCACACTCCCGGCCCGTTAGCCAAGATGTTGGGAACTGTCACAACTCCCTTCGAGTTGTTCTCTGCGATTGCCAAAGATTGACTCCTGCCCCGACCTCAGCCAGAGGTCCTCTTTGATCGGGACTGCTAAACAGTCGGTGCTGGTGTGCTGTCACTGCTCCTCTGTGTTTGTGACAGTGACATGTGCGGTGTGTTTGGAGGGACCGAGGGCGGATCGGCCGCGGTGACAGGTCCGCTGTGATCCGGCGTCACAGGCAAAATTAGGTGGACACTTAGTTTTCTGCATGCAAAGAGCTTGTCTGCCACATTGGGAACAGAGGACTCTGTGGATGCCTCTTCCAGTGCATTTAATATAACACAGATCGTTAGGTGAAGGTTGATCAGGAGGTATTTTATACCTGATTGCTCAGTGATTGGAAGCTGATCAGCTGTGCACCCGCCAGCAGTTTGTGTTTACTAGCAGAGATATTACTGCAGAGTTTGGAGAAAAAACGCTGTTCCACACCCTGATGGATCCGCAGGTCGGAACGAGCTTTTAATCCACGCCGGGGCATCTATTCTCCACACAGGGAGAGGCGACCGGTAGCAAAATGACCTTCAGGGAACACATAAAGACGAGCATTGTGCAAAGTGCCAACTTGATGACTTTACCTCAAAGATAGATAATAAGAACAGGCGAAGGGAGGGAGGGAGGGAGGGAGGGGGAAGGGGGGGGATATTAATCATCAGAGAGGCATTGCACCAGGGAAAGGCCACCGATTCACACTGTCCTTCTCCTTTTTAATCCATATTTCATAACATAGTATCTCATCTGTGATTGTGACACACACACACGCACGCACACACACACTCCTCCTTCATCCGGGCTGTAATAGCTTGAAGTCATTATATTCGTAAATCAGCCGTGGACCGGACATCCCTTCCACCAGCGTATCTGCTGCTGCGGCCGCTTCACGAGCCCGGTTTATTCCTGTACATGCAGCCTCTTTCATGTCGCCTTGCTGAATGCACACCGCTGCTCTCTGTTATCACTCCATCAGCATGGAAGATGGATGACACAGCCAGAGAGAGGGACATGCACAACATGCCCTGAAAGCACCGGCGAGCCCAAACAAGCAGCGACCCCCCGTGACCCGGAACAGGGCGATCGCCCGGACAGACATCAAATATCAACACATTCATGGATTTCCAGGCTGAAACACAAACACACGCGAGAGAGAAAATGACATAAGTGAATACATAAATAACAATGATGATGTGTGTCATCTATGTAAACTAACGGAGTGTATTAGGGGGTGAGATGTGAGCGAGCTTTGTGGCTCTCCCCAGCTGAGACAGAGGAGCTAATCCTCTCAGAGAGAAGAGAAAGGAAGCGAACCCTGATGCAGCGCAAACCCTTTTCCAGTTTGTCAGTCCGCACTTCAAAGCATACATGATGAAATCCCCCAAGGTATTATAAGGGCTTTGGCGTAGCAGCCATCCTCCAACCCCGTCCTCGCCTAATGCCTCATAAACGGAGTCTGGAAACATGTCCCTTTACTATTTCGCAAAGTCTTGGCAGCTTTTGGCTCTTTAAGAACCTTTTTAGAGTCGCAGAGGAAGAGGTGCTTTCCTACCGGAGGAGATGTTTGAGAATCGTTATGCGGATTCCTGTCGCCACAGAAATACTGCGCGAGCAGCAAGTACGGACTTCTTTAGTTTAGATTGCGACACAAAAAACCAGGAGCCTTCAAGACTCTGCTGATTGAGCGTTTTCATACAGAAAATACAGCACACAAAGAAAGAAATATGTGCCCTAGATAGAGACAGGCCATTCAGTGCTCGATGTGTGATGCCTTTGAGTGCCTGCGTGCTGCACAGCGTGCTGAGCTGTCAGATTATTGGCTTTCAGAAGTACATCCATTCTCAGCCTCCGTGCTTGTGGCCAACAGCCGGCTGGATGAAATTAGTTGATGGAAATCTGTGGAGGTTCATGCAGTCGTCGTCCGGTTTAAAGGTAAAGTGAGCGATTGTAATCCAATACACTTTTAGTATTCCAGCCAATCAGCGGCAGGCGGCGGCTACTTTCCCTCTTCAACGTCCTCGTGGAGGAGGAACGGAGGTACGACGAGATAGTGAAGAAGAGTTAATCAGTTTAAGATTAACACTCAGGATCAAGGCTTAGCGCTCCTTGGAACTTGAAATCTTTTTTTAACTGTTGATTTTCATACTTCAGGAGGTCTTCAGATTAACGAGATCAGTTTGGATTACAAGCCCGACAGAGAGGCTGAGAGCTGCAGCAGAGGAGGGACAGTGAGGAGGCCTGTGGAATGATGGGAAGCAAAGGAGACCAACTACAGGTTCTACAAGGTTCATGTTGAGGGTCTGACAGGACGACCAGGAGAGACGGGGATGTACAGAAGACGCCTTCGCTGTAGCGGAATTTGCATGAACACGACGTGACCACAGACTGTGGGCAATAAAGAACGTATAGCGCAACGCCAACCTCCGTTACAACTGACACACAACTGATCAGAAGTCACTGTAGGTCTTCTGCTGGAGTCGCCAACATCACCGTGACACATCATCCATATTCTTCCAAAGTCATCTTCACAGTCAAACTGGTAGCTCATAGACCGCAATATAAACCAGCAGATCTTCATCGTTTGAGAATCTGGAACTTTGAAATCTTTTAATCAATCATCCAAATCATGGCGACTTAACTGCCAAATCAATTAGCCAATTTATTGTTTCTCCACAGTCCTGTATGTCTGCATCCATCAGGCATGTGAGGTCAGTTACGTCTAAATTGAATCTCACACCTCTGTAAGGAGATTATATCAACTCCTGAGATTCTACTGGATCCACACGTCTTCTAATGTTCATCAATACGGGCGAACACGACATCATACGGTGTGTTTCCAACCCAGAAGTGATATTAATTGTCCCGCTGATTCCCTCATCTGGTTCAGCTGTTACCCTTTTCTGCAGCAGCATCTCCTATTAATCCGTTAACCCGTCCACCTCCCAACCGTCCCTTCGGGCCAGCTGCCAAACCCGCTCTGTTTCATCCCTCCAAATGTCAGGGAGGGCAGGCGGGCCGAGTGTGCACCGACTCTCCAAACAACCAGGACCGTCCGCATGCGGTTTGTCTATTAACCAAGATAATGCCTGACACCCGCTGCATATGTGTGTGTGTGTGTGAGAGAGAGAGAGAGAGATAGAAAGAGAGAGAGAGAGAGAGAGAGAGACAGAGAGAGAGAGAGAGAGAGAGAGAGAGAGAGAGAGAGATAGAAAGAGAGAGAGAATGAAAGAGATAAATTGAGAGGAGTCCGCCCCAGCTGTTCTCACTCAGCAGACCTGATAAGGTTTATCTGTGCTGCGTTCGCCCAGTAGCTCTCCAGCTCCCAGCGAGTGGACCCGTGTGCTCCGGCGGAGCAGCGGTGGGTTGAGCTCCCTCGGGGAAACCGGGCATGTTGTTCATTCTGCTTTAGAATTTTATTTTCTGTAGGAAGTGATTTCGGGCCCCCCCCCCCCCTTCAGCCACATCTCTTTTAATCTAGGATTTCTTCTCTCGCCCTCCTTTTCTTCATCCTTTCTATTCACTGTAACTCAAACTGCCAAGGAGAAGTGGCGAGAGCCGGGAGAAAGAGATGCTGCGGAGCTTTGGCACGGCGAGGTGTGTGCGTGTCCCAGAGGCAGTGGCTGAGGCAAAGATGGAGACACAAAGACGAGGGAGGGGAGGGTGGGGTGGGGAGGGGGGGGGGGGGCTGAGTTAAGCCCCTAATCACG
>CAAKHC010013786.1:24889-55663 GCA_901007825.1 Macroramphosus scolopax | reverse complement strand
GCCGCCGCAATTAGCACAGGTGCTGCTGAGCTGTAAAGTGATCAGGAGAAATGGGAGGAAACATAATTGAAGTGGATTAGAGCGAAGAGGTGGGAGGAGAAAAAATGGAATAAAACTTCTGGAGACTTGGACGAGGCCCGTCTCCTCACTGCTGCTGCAAACTCACTGTGCTGTGATTAAAATTGGTGCAGAGCGCTGGTGGAAGTCCTGGCAAGGAGTTTTGTTTTCTAGCAGCTGTTCCCTCTGTTCCTGTGGATGAGGTCCTGTCAGGTTGACGTATGGAGCCGGACAATGTGATATCGGCGTTGTATAACAAAGAGCAGGGCTTTTATTTTCTAACACAGACTCTGCATATATTTTTTCCCTAAAGGAGGTTTTCCGTGTGACAGTCTGAGAGTGTGCAACAAAGAAGAGTCAAACATTTGACAAATGAAAGCGTTTGTATTTGGTTTGACAGCCTATAACCACAACACAGCTCCTAACATTTGCATACACATACAGTATTCATACCATGCAGACACACACACGCCGTTTTTTTGGCAAGACTTTGGGAGCTCAAGCAGGGCCGAAATATTCTGCAGCAGTCACTCATGAAGAGAAATTCTTAATAATAAATATCCAGCCAATAATGAATGTGCTGCTGGCTGCAGTTGTCTTGGGGGCATAATATCTAATTTCCTCCCAATGTTTCATATCCCTGCTCCTGCATGTCGACACAGTCCATCATTACACTCCAATGCAGGTTCCTATCACTTTTATTTATTTTTCAAATCAATACATAAATCAAAACCCGGACGGATGAGATCCAATAAATTACAGAGTGCTGGACAAATGCAGAATGTTAACCGTGCAGGAGGAGAGGAGATTCCCCTGAGCGCCGGGTGAGGATAATCTCCTAAATGTCACATTAAATCACAGCTAACTTAAATATTACTCGACGCTGTTTTTAATACAGGAGGAGAAACTCCTCTTAACTCCATTCAAGGCCTATCTGGAGAGGATTCCTTATTCCTGTCTCCATGGATCCTTTTATCTCCCTCTGTTCATTTTCGTTACACTAAACTTAAACTTACAGAAGCAAGTTGATTATGTCCGTTGCGGTCACGGCGGCTGCAGATATCGAATCGGAAAAGGAGCCACAACAAAGCCGATCGTCTGAAATGTCTCTGCTCTGCATCCTGAAAGGGCATGAGCTCATTTTGCATCTGTTTCCACTGAGCATTCATTCGAATTGAACTTGGGGATGTAGAATCAGACAACAGAGCGCTGATCCTCACCAGCCACAGTGTGTGAGTCAACCCCCTTCTACTCCAAGCTCAGCCACATGGAAAAAGAGGAGGGTTAGCCCAAAAGGAGGAGAAACGGGGGCAAGAGGATACAGAACCAGGTGAAATAGAGCATAGAAAACAGGGGAGTCAGCCCCATAAACCTGCAGCTGCCATGTTGAATCCTCACCGTGGACTCGCGTAGGTGCAGGGGGCGAACCAGTCAGCTCGGGCACGGACCATAACGTGAAGGGTGAGCTCAGAGGGCACACACACACACACACACACACACGGGGAGAGCTATACCTGAGCGTGGCAATCATCGCTATCAGCAGGGAATATGCTACCATCAGACCCGATAACGTCAGAGCGCACCTTAGCGCTGACACCACATGACATGCATATGTGCAGAGGCAGCGTGAGGCGATGCCGGGCCAGGCAGCAGCAGGGGTTTGAAGGAGATGCCCACTGACAGTGGTCCAATGGGGGGAGAGGAGACCTGGGCTGCAACGTGGAGGAAAAACAGGCCTTCTTCACAACATACAAAGAGCACAGCAGAGCCCCTGTTTGTACTGTGGATGAGAGGAAAGGAAGAAATGAGGAGGATTCATGGTGCACTCCTTTGAAACATTTTACTATCCTACAGATGAATGTTACACAGACAGTTTGCTTTAAACTCAAATTGAGGCCATAATTTTATTCAAAGCTGGTATATAATGAAAAGTGGGCAAAGAAAATCTCTAATCAAAAATCACATAAAAAAAAGGCTACTAAACCTCCATCCATGAGGCTTTACAACAATTACACTCGGTATCTTTTAACACTGCAACGGGAAACAAGCTCTCATTTAAAAACAATAGCGAGGCAGCAGCCAGTTGTTCTATAATAGAGAATATAAAGAATAAATAATCCAGTTGTCTGCAGTGCCCAACACAAAGTAATTTGACGCATCAGTGGTTGCCGCCTATTAATTTCCTGCAGAAAGAGAGAGGGGGGGGGAGCCTGGGAGCGAAGATTGGAGACGACGCAGGCGCATCGTGTATCATTTCAGAGCCAAACAAGAGACACACTTGCAAATAATGCATAACTGCAACACACACACACACATGCAGCGACACATGCATGTAATAATCATGTTGTTTCCCACACTGTCAGTGGCTGCACGGGAGCGAGGTGGCACTGAGATGAATTCATGAGGTAGGCCTGCAGATAGAGAGGCCCATATGTGGCTCTTGTCCTTGGGGTGTTGCATCAATAATAGCCCCCCAGGCATCCTCGCTTCTCATATGCATTCACTGGAAATCCCAGTCCGCTTTAATTAGGTGCGCAGCTTCTGACCCCCCCCCCCCCCTTCTTCTTTCCCAAATAACTAAAGAGGGTGTGGCACCACCAATATCTCTGGCACTGATGCACAATAACAACACCTCTTTAGCCATGGGGGAGGAAGAAGGGGGGAGGCCACGGCACCATAAATCCAGCGGTATTTGGACACGGGCCACCAGCGGTCCCGGAGGACCACTGTGGTTGCAGCGAGCATGAGGAGGACACGGCCAAGAAATAGAACCTTAAATACATCATAAACGCTGCACTTCTTACTTTTTTTGTGCACTTTCATTTGTTATATAGTGAATCACCTCTTCGCCACGACTTCGTTCTCAGAGGCGGGACGGGGAGAAGATAAATTCTCTGTTCTGGGTAAAAAAATATTCGTCAAAAATTTCTATCTAGCAGCGCTGCAGCGCCGCATGCTCCCATCCAGAGTGGAAAACAGAACCACTGTGCCGTCTCTCTGCCAGTCTGTTAGCCATTCATTTGACCTGTCTCATAGAATCAGTGTGTTTTGTTTGATGCATGGTTTTTCATTATCACTACGGCCCATCATTACTTTCCTCTTATTATAGTCTGGGGGACATTCGAGACAATTCAGAGGAGCCGTGGATGAGGGACAGCACACACACACAGTCGTTTCTTTCTTTTTGGGGAGAAAAAAAATGTGCCCCACAGACATAATGTCTGTGTTTTCCTGCAATTAATTAATGGGTCCCCAGCTAGTTAGCAGTAGGCAGCACTTGTTTCACCGTGGCGACTGAGAGAGGGCAAAAGAGGTTGGAGCCAGGCTCGCCTCGGTAGCTGCAGGCTTTTAGTTGTGAGCCACTGGATTTGGACTATTTTTAACGAAATCCTTTTATGGATAGATAAATCTGATTTTATGCAAGAAGAGTCTCCTGGGTTTCAATTAACTGGGGGTCACGCTGCAGATCTATCACAAAAAGAAAGAGGGAAGCGGAGAAGAGAAAGAAAGCAGGAGAGGAACAGACAGAAAAGAAAAGAGAAACGGAAGAGGAAAGCCTTTAATTAATACAGTCTAATTAAACATTTGTGAAATGCATTATCGGCCCTTTTTTTTGTTGCTTTCTTCATGATGAGCCGCGGTTGCCTAATTGTTTGCTTGTCCCTTCACTTAAGATGTTTTGTTTTTCCACCAACAATAATAAAAGACGCCTCAGAGTTCCCTTTAACTGCGGTTTGTCTTTCCAAAGTTGAGAAGTCAAAGAAAATTTGTAATCGGGAACCCCGTGTTTTACGCCTTTCGACGAGACTCCTCTGGGCGCCTCTTGAAAACATTTGACTAAATGCACAGACTGGAGTGGAGGAGTGGAGGGGCGCACTCGTACAGGAGCCTGGAAACTAATTTGATTCCTAAAACATGCAGGATGACAGCTTCCCGCTGCACCACGGAGGTGGATTTGACTTTGAATCATGACACATTGTTTAATCATGGGCCACCAGGCATAGCAAGTCGCCAGACCTGAGGAGAGTCGTATAAAGAGTGTCAAGCATGCAGGGCGAGAGACACTGGGAGAAAGAGAGAGAGAGAGAGAGAAAATCCATAACAGATTAAACAGTGTTTGGTCAGAACGCACAGCGTGATATGTGCGTCTATCACCTCGGCACTGCCTGTCTCACTGCGCTGCATATTTCTTCCCAGCCAGCCGGCTCTCTCATTGTTAAACTACCCACAGGGCACTTCTTAATGTGAAGTTGATCTCAGGTTATAGTCGCTTACACATGCACACACACTCGCCAACTCCGCCGCCATTACCGCGATGACATTTCTCTCCCCCCATTCCGTTCCCAGCGTGTGCGGCAGTCGCAAAGCGTTTTATATCTATCTTTTTCTGTCTCTCCCCTTAGTGGGCGAATGATTCAGCTCACCGGAGCACATGCTCGTATACTTTTTGTCTGAAAAAAGCGTACGGACGCTGCACCCGCAGGTTTATGTGGTGATATGAGTCAAATACCTGAGACAACACGGGGAGGCGTGTGCAGCACACACACACACACACACACACATGCTGCTTCAGCACTCTGAACAGTTATGAGTTTGCTTGACATCTCAATCACACACCAACAACTGCCTGTTAGAGGTGTAATTATACATAAAGTATGTCGGTTCTACATGCTTGTGGTTCTCTGGTCAGTGACTTCTTCTATATTCAGATCAGTTGCAGCTTCACAGCTCGCAAACCGTGAAGTTGCCCAAACTTCCACTTTGATCTGCCTCCCACGCTGGCCAACAGCTGCCCCACAGGTAGAACCAGCAACTAACTGGGCAGCCGATTGGTGGTTGGGGGTCGTGCACGTGAATCAGGAGGCAACACCAAGCACACACACTTCCTGTGTGACAATAAATTACCAGCTTAGAGATCCGTCACTAAAACGTGTTCAGCCGCTCACATCCACCCTTCCACCACTTCAGCCTCCTCTCCTTTCCACCCAGTCCTCACTCTCTCTCTCTACTCCTCCCTCCACTTCATCTCTCTCCCCCGTCTCCTCTTCCAGCACCTTCTCCTATATTAAGCCTGTCATTCCTCGTTGCAAGGTGCTCTCAGTGGTGGTGGTGTTGAGGCGCTATTAGGGTGCTAGCAGGGTCTCCACTGAGCATGCCCAGAGAGCCAACCTGACTAATTAGATATCCAACCTTGATGAGCGCTCTCTACACACACACACACACACACGCACACGCACACACGCTCCATAAGAATGTGTATCTGTGCCCAGAAATTACTTAATATGATATATTAACATATTTCTGGCAGGAGCGGCAGGAGGAGGGTGCTCGTTAGAGACAAATTATCCAAATTAATTTCTAATTTAAAATCCTATGCCTTGTGTTATAAGCTGTGGGCACCCTTGGTACCACAGGAACGTGGAGGAGGAAGAGGAATAAAGGCAGATGGAGAGAGGAGTGAAGAATGGAAGGAGGAATGAGAGGACGCTTTAATAACCTCGGCTGGTTTGCGCCCACAAATGAAACGAATAAACAGGAAGAATATTTAGACGCGGGAAGACTTTAACTGTACGTGACCGCATGAACTCGCCTATAGTTTAGGAAGCTTTGCTCATGGATGAAATGGGTCCAGAAGTTTGAGGCGGACTTAGATCTCCCCTTTGCTCTAATTAGTGGCCTCATAAATTCAGAGCCCGAGAAGGAGGAGAAGCCAGCGGCCACGACCATGGGTCAATCTTTGAGGAATTGTTTTGAATCTGCACACAATAGCCCCGGGTGGTTCTGGGTAATGTAGGCCTGAGATCATGTCGGTGTGGGACGGCACTGGAGGTCTTCAGATGCTCAAAATGACCAATTAGTCCATCTTATTCTGGACCGAGAAAACGCCGCCATCGCACATCTCCTGTACATAATTAATGTCTATTATTGAGGATTAGCTGCAACTTACTCGTTCAAGGGCTCGCCTGCTACAATTAACAGTTAAATGATTTATTGAATCGCAAGGCATGAATTGTAATTACCGCAATGATATGAGAAAGGGATTCAGAGGGTCCCGATAAAGCAGCATTGGACGGACTGCTGCATGTAACATGTAGGTCAACAGGCTTCGGTTATACTGTGGTCGTCATACAACAAGGCCATTATATGAAAACCACATTAGAACGTTAATCTGAGGGAGCCGTCACGTACGACATGCTGCTCTGATTCCATCTGCTTCAATGACGGCGTTTGCATGGACAAGAATATTCGTAATAATGTAATAAACACATGTGTAGTACTCCGACGTACGTCACATTTAAATACCGTAATTACACTATAAGATCCGACTGGAACATTTTGTGGTATTCAAACGTCTTGTTGACGCATGTTCCAGCTCCCATTGACGGTTGGATGAAAGATATCTGGCTGTAAAACCTGTGTTTACCTATCAGCATGTAAACATGTGGAAGCAGTGATACACAAGTTCTTGTGTTATTAATAAGAATATAAAAATAGACTATAATATATATTTATATTTATGAAATGCTGAGCACATCGTGTTCTGCAGAACAACAGTGTTCATAATTACAACTGTAAATCTTTACTCTTAAATTACAGGAACGTAGGCGCCTCTATAGTGGTTTCATGAGTGTATAAAAACCGAGTGTATCAGTCATTATATTCCTTATTAAGTCATTACACGGTGACGCAACACGTCACGGATGGACTTGTAACTGCATGTTTAATCACCGATCTACCCAGGAGCCTACAGCTTGTTTCAACTAATATCAAATAATAGCACAGCTCACCGTGTAATGAACAAACACCCACTTCCCTACACAAAGACATGCACGCACGGCCTCGCTGCTACACCCTCCAAACATGGCAGGGCTGCAGCAGAAGCAGACACGGACACGCGTCTTGTATTTCAGCTCTCGGGGACGAGGACGTTCGTGTTTTTCGGCGGGGTCTCACGCTGCAACTGTGGGTGCCGCGTTGGCTCGGGGAGAGGCACGGCGCTGTAATTAAGGACAGAGGGAGGAGGATGTTCGTTAGATGTGGTGTCCTCATTAGTGTAAGTTCCACCCGGAGGTGGTGTCGAGCAAACGGACACCTAATGAGACGCGGATTTTAATAAAAACAGGGAACCAACAACCGACCCGGCACGGGCTCTCAGACTGTGGATGTGTGGAAAGTCTTCGTTCAGGCTGAAGTTTGGTGCGAAGTTTCTTCACACGATGTGATTATATTCTATTCTGCAAGGTCGGTGTTACAGGTAATGTCACAAAAACAATCAGTAGCTTTAATGACATGTACGAGACATTCACTACCTTTTAACGTTCGATCTATGAGTCTATGAATTTAGGTTTCAGACGAGAAGTGCTGCCTTTGTGTGCCGTCTTCAGCTTGTAATCACTGGTACATACAGTAAGCAGCCAGTTAGCCATACAGACACTATAGGGGCTCACCTGCCCTGTGGCTAAAGACGACTGCAGCCACTGTACCGACACACACACACACACACATAGACCAACTGTCTCCCAGCATGCTCCTCACCACAAGTACTGTACAGGTAATCTCACTTAATCATCTCAGAGGTCACCGCGAAGCGAGGTGGGGTGATAATTGCTGTGCTGAGCAGCAAAAAATGAAGGATTGCAGGCAGAGAAAGACAGAGAGGCAGAGGGAGGCCGAGATGAATGGAGGAAGGAAAGAGAGGGAGGATAACAAAATAGAGATGGAGTGTGTGTGTGTGTGTGTGTGTGTGTGTGTGTGTGTGCGTGTGTGTGCGTGCGTGTGTGTGTGTGCGTGTGCGCGTGTGTGTGCGTGCACGAGAGCTAGAGGGCAGATTCAGAGACAAAGAAGAGCGGCGCTGCAAGGACAAACGTCGGCCCAGACGCTTAGACAATGAACTCCACGTGAGGAAAGTCCTCTTAGAAAGTTTAATGAATTCTACTGAGAATCAGACAAAAGGTGTTTGAAATCACATACTAACGTCCTGCCTCTCACACACTCTATCAGTATGAACTGCAGATGGCTGATTGAATCAACAATTAAGTGTGTCAATACCAGCTGATTGTTCACCATGAAGCAACACAGGACTGTATCACCACTGATTGCAATGCATTGTGGGGCAGTTAAGGATGTCTAACATGGGACAGTGGTGCGGCAGTGGCTGCCTGCGAGGGGGGCACCAGGGGCACCAGCTCCAGCCCCTGGACGGAGCTGCCAGCCTGCAGGGGTCACTGGGGCTGGTGGCTCTGTAATGGGGGCGTGTAACAATATAACTCCCTGTACGTGATTGTAAAGAATTTCAGTAAATTTCAACAATACTTTGATAAAACCGATAAGCACGATCCTTTGAGCCCCTTTAATCTTGACATTTTCACGGCGTTTCATCTCTACATGGAAGCATAAGAATTGAAGAAGGAGGAGGGAACACGGAGGGAGAGAGAGTGACAGCCTCTCTCCCCCCCGGGGGGCTAACAGGGGCTGGAACCTCTCTCAGCCCTTGACAGCCAACTAAACAGGTAGACTGGGAGATGATTTAAGGTGATAATAACCTCCACTTTGGTGGACGGATAATGTCTCTCCCGTGGCTGCTGACGCTTAATGAATGAAACATTAGTAAACACTACTAAAAACATGATTAGAGAGCCCCCCCGCCAACAACAGGCGGCGAGGGGAGAAAAAAGATGAGTACGCAAATGTGTCTTCGGCATCACCACCCACGGATCGGCACACACCGCCCTCCCTCCCGTCACTCTGACAGGATGGTCCAATTCCTTTACTCCTCAGCACTTTTGAATAAAAGATGAAAGAGAGGAGACAGGACCTCAGGAGGCAAATATGTATCAGTGTGTGTGTGTGTGTGTGTGTGTGTGTGTGTGTGATTTCTTCTGGGGCTGTTGCCACTAGAAAAAATGATATGTGTACAGCAAGGTGTGCCGCCTGCAGATATGCACAATCCATACAAAGTGGCTTTATACAGGCAATAATACAAAGCTCACCAGATGTGAGGTGAGAGGAGACAAGGACTCACTGAAATAGATGTGCCCTGCCTCGGTGTTCAGTCGACCTCAGCAAAGGAGTATCGCATCGTGAAGAAAGGCAAAGGGCGGAAGGAGGATTCGAAACTTTTCTGAAGAGCCCTTTGAGTGTTCTGACGCGTCATCGCGTTGCAGTTCAAAGGACCGGTTGACCAACATCTGAGAGTAAAACCCTCCGTCCACTCGTTCCTGGAGTCACAGCTGCAGCCGTGACTCCGGTTTTCCCTGTTCCCCCGACATCCGAACTGTCGGTGTCTTAATTTGGGTCAAGAACCTGACAAAGAGCTCCTGATGAAAAGTAGCTGGGACACTGTTTAACACCGTGTCACGACTTTATACACTCTACAAACATTAACGCCGCCGCGTCCACAGACGACCACGAAACAAACGCCCGCCTCGCTCGGCGTGCAACAAGGTCGACAGAATCAGCAGTCTGCCGTCACCAAAGGGAAACGCCGGAGCGACTTTGCTGGCTAACGACGCTAAATAGGACAACAGCAAGTCAGAAGGGACGCAACCGGAGGAAGTGCTCACTCGCCTATTTCTAATCGTGGACGTGTCTTTGGCAGAGACGGAGGGACACACAAGGACACACAAACAGGCCAGGCCTGTCTCTGACTCTGCAATGGACAGTAGAAACAAACGAGGGCAGCGATGAGAGAGTCTGTAGTTTGTATGTGAGAGGGGTGAATGTGTGTCATCATCTCTTATTGTTCATTATTGATTTGCTCCAATCAAATGATGTTGATTACATTTTTCATTCATAATTTCTTATGAAGGCCGAAGCACAATTTCTCTGACACGACTTCATTAATTCCCCTGGAAATATTTCATGTAAACATGAAGGAAGACAAACAGTGGAACAATCAGTGGACGTCACTGGTGAAGCTGAATTCGAATCAAATCCATTAATAGAATTAAAGATGAAAGATTCGTCCCTGGTGGTCGTCGATGGTTACCGTAATGTTCATGTAACACAGTGTGCTTTCAAAGTCAAATTAAGTTCACTGGGCGAAATTATGCCAGGCTGAATTTACCCATTTATATGACTCTTTTTATGGCTGATTCGAAGCCGCCTAGCTAATCAACGCTCTATTACAAAGCTTCTCCATGGCGGCAGTTTGATTGGCTTCAATTTACATAATGGTGGAACGCTGAGAAAGTGAGGTCTCAACTGCTTTTCCATTTCTTCCGACGAGCAGATTAGATAGGTTTATGGATCTGAGACATGTGCGAGGCATTTGTTTTATTTTATTCATTACTCCCTCATTGGTTTATTGTACCTGGAAACAAGCAAGTTGTCAGTCTGAGACAATCATGAAGGGGGGGGGAGCGTCTCCTCCATTCTGGACCACGCTCAGCGCTGGAATCCAATTTGTGATTGGATTGACTGAACAATTTTATCTTGCTGGTGTAGACCAAGCAATGGGACACACACACACACACACACACACACACACACACACACGTTCATACATGTGGTGGGGCTCCATGCATCATTAAGGTAACTTGTGAAAGCTATTTCATTGGTGCAATGAGAAAATTCACACTAGTCGATCAAAAGAACCCAGTCAGGGGCACTGAAAGGAGGATTAATACCTAACATTCATGTCATTGATGGTACGAAACCGGAGCAGAAACCCCAACAACATGCAAACTGCACGAAGACACACACAGGGACAGTTCAGGTTAAGGTGAGGTTAGTGTGAGATGTGGTTATGTTGAGGCCAGTCCTGGTTAGGGTTAGTCTGCAGGACATTCATGAGGTCGATGACCCTGTTCAGACCAAGCAGACGGCTCTAAGTACATGAGGGCATTAAAACGAGTCTCCACAGACCACTTGTGATTGGATTTGCTTCCCGACTCGAGCAAATAAACAAAGTACATTTTTGCCATTTGCAAAAGACGGAATTGATTGTTGTTGTTGGCCGGATTGGAAATTGAAAGATGAAGTAATCCAAATATCGCAGACGGGGTCCGTTCCCAAAGAACACAAGACGCTTGACCCACTTGTAATATATATCTCTACGGGGTTTTCTAAACGTTCAAGCACAATGAAATAATATCACGCTGCTGGCGCGTGATTGTGGACACACTTCCGATAACACAGAGGAGGTCGTTGGATCTGGTTGGTCCTCCGGTGTGATTCAGGGTCACATGCACGTTCACGACCCGGACCACCTCGGTGATCGGGCCTCCATACGTCTGTGGTGCATCTGCACCTGTGCAGCCGCTCGCTCGTGATTGGACCGCCCAGGACACACAACGCTCCGTCTGAACAGGGCCAACATGATGTCCTCTGAAGTGATGGAGACACAACTATGTGTGCATGTGACTCGGAGCCAGAGGCGACCCAGCAGGACTCTCTGCAGTCAAACGATTTTACACTCCCTTTCTCCTTGGCGGCCGTTTACACAGAGTACCGGCAAAGGACGGTCACACACATGCACGCATGACATACACAAGCCTGACTTACATACACACACAGTGCCAAGAAGATACATACAAGTAGGCACAGCCATTCCGGTACAGTTGTATCGTCATGTATGATGATCTATTTATAGCACAATTACAAATGAATGTTAAAAGAACCTCCGAGATGGTAACTATCAACATGAGCCTCCGATTTGAGCCTCCGGAGCCGTATCGCTTCATCACACCTTCAGCTGTTTGTTTAAATTGTTTAATCTCTTCATTTATTTTCATTACAATCACTGCATTTCACCACAGCACGCACACACACACACACACACACACACACAAGAACACACATGCACACGGAGCATCAAAGAGGGACGACCCTGCAGCAGCACCTCTCTTTTGGTCTCATCACTGCGCCTGAGAGCCAAGTAGAGGAAGATAATAAAAGGGAGAAGAAGAGCGAGAAGATCAAAATTACCAGAGCAGCAAAGCTCCGGGCGCAAAGCCCCGATGTGTTTCCCCCTTTCTCCCTCTCACTCTCGCTCTCTCATCTGATGCCACATGAAGCCTCGCCCAGGTAACTGCACTTTTTAATGATGCCATTTGCCTAATGCCTTCTTGTGCTTGTCAATCTTTCTCACATTACCCTCTTCTTGCCTGTCTTGCTGTATCACCCGCACCCCTTGACTCCAGCACACCAAAGAGCCTCGCCTGAAACAACGCTGCAGCGGCCCATTAGGAGCATCCCACCGACTAATTGGTGGGAGACACCACGTAAAAAGACAAGGGAGGAAACAACAACAGGCAACAACAAAAACAGGGGAGAAGAGGACGGTGATGGGCATATCTTTTATCCTGCCTCTTCCGCAGCCGAGCACTTTCTCCTTTTTCTGCTGATCAGGGAGGTTCCACCGGGGCACAAATTGGATCGAGGGAGTCAAATTGGAAAATATGTTAAGCCATAAGTTGACAGCTCATGTTCGAGCTCTTCTCTCTGTGGTTTTGTCTTAGCCTCTCTGTCTGTCAATGTACCGTGTCTGTCCCTGTCAATCTCCAGCTGTCACATCTCTGGAAGGCATGTACCCTTAAGCGTTGTGTTGGATGCCTCATGTCTACTTCTTACCTGATGCAAGGCTGAAAGGAGGATGGTGATCCTGTGCCACGTTCTATGGATTTTCTCTCACGTACCGTCTGCCTGTATGACAGCACTGGCAGTTCTGAGGCCTGTATCCAAATACTGCTAAGTAAGCACCTTCATATTTTTTTTTTTTTAATGTTGACGTTGTTTGTGTCTTAACGGAGGAGCACAGAAGGTCCATAAAGTCAAAGTATTCGCCCCTGCACACCTCGATGAGCAGATACTCCATGCAAAGTTATGCATGCGATGCCAAGGACACACACACAACCATGCACAAAACATATACTGTATGTGCTAACACTCGCATCTCCAGCAGGCTTTTATGACAGGGCCGGGTGACATGAAGTCCACTGGATGAATAGTTTGATGGCCCCAGGCAGGCGAGGGGATAGGACGGGCCGTAAATAGGATTGAAGTTTAAATGGAATAATACGGCCTGGGAACGAGCCGGGGCCCCGGAGTGGGAGCAAACCCAGAGGTAACATAGAGGTGATGAGTTGGACTGGAGAGTGACTGGAGAAATAATAATACCTTTTTTGGATGGATGAAGTGAGAAGAAAAAGGTGTTTAAGACAAAGTTAGAATATGATACAATATCGCAGCCAGTAGAGCAGATGAGATTGTTTGTTTTAGTTGTGAGAAGAAAAAAAAAAGAAACTTGAGCACCAGACTGTATCCGGTTGCCAATAACATCATTCTCCTCTGCTGTTTATTTTTCAGGGTTTATAGCATCGAGATCGCTAAGAGGGAAAGACGAGATGTGAAATAGACAAAGAGAAAAGATCTGTACCGTGTCCATAAAATGTTTTGAACAAGGTTGTCCTTTGGAACTGATGAGTGGACAGCCTGGTGTGAGAGTATGGGTCCCAGTAGGCCCACATTAAGAACCGAGCACTGCCTTCGTTACGAGTCATTAGACAGCCTTAAAGCTGACGGCATGGGCAGAGAGAAGATTAATATCTTCTGGATTAGTATCCGACGTTCACAGGATGTTTGTGTAACGTTCGCCTGCATCAATCTGCACACCTGAGTGATCGTACGACCTCGTGTCACCTACGAGTTATCAAGCACAGCTCCGTCTAAAGGCTGCGACGTTATTATGATGAGGCGCACTGCCTGTTATAGATCAAAGAGGCCGATCAGCTGCGTATCTGAGGTGATTCGATGACAGCAGGCGAGAACATAAGGATGATTCTGTGTCACTCTGAATGCAACAGTTCCTGTCCTGAACCGGCTGGGCTGCAAGAAACACCGTCTGTTCTCATTCCAGGTATTCAAATACTGACACAGGGTGACACCCCTCAATATCTGGTACCAACATACCGACCTGCAAGTCACCCTTTGGTGTCAGCCGCTCTCCAACCACCGTCAGTGTGTGTTGAATTAGATGCAATAATCTTAAGTTCTGTGTCGGCTACAGTAAAGGAATGTGTAAGTGCAGGCCATTTAAATAACTATACTGAAATTGATGTCAGGATTTCTCGTACGATTTCACGTATGTCCAAACAGACGGATTAAAATGCAATCTAAATTTTTCAGATATTTAAACACGGACCTTCACACCCTCGTCTACATCATCCTCCCTGTGCCTCCGCTCACACTCAATCACATCAATAAAGAGCAGGCATAAAAACCATTATGGTTGCTCCCCAAGCAACTGCAGCTCGGGATAGGCTTCGCAGTAAATTAGCTACAATTAGCACTGCAGCAGACATCGACAGGACCATCCCCCAAATGCTATTAAATGCCCACACAGTCATATCTCAGTTAGTACAGTCCACTGGATCATTTCTCAAATCAATGATCTCAGTAAGTGCTCGGTAAAAAGGCCTCCGATGCCTGATCAGCTGGATGTGGACAATTAGATTGGAGTTAGGGGACGGCCTTAATTAGCACGTTGCTCCGAGGCAATGCATGTCGTTTATTATGCAGCGCAGCACCACCTCGGTGTACAGTCAAAGCAACAGTTTGGACTTCACAGTTTGCATGTTATTTTTCAAAAGGAACCTCCAACATTTACACCCACTGTCTCTCTACCTCATAAAGTAGACCCTCTTCTCGAGGGACCAGTTGGTGAATCACTGTCACTGACTGATGTCTCTTCAGGATCACTGTGCACTAAGGTTCAAACCTTCACCATGCTCGCCCACCCAGTGCCTCCCACTGCCTCCCAGTGCCACCAGGTAATCGTTCTGGTGCTCAGGCAGCGTTGGCAAGTCCTCACTTCCATGAAATTAAGCATAAAACATTAATAGAGGCATAGTAGGTCTTAAAACCGGACTAATGTAGCATGAAATGCTGCAGCCATGCTCTGACGACCAGACGATCTGAGAACTGACCTATTTAACACCGGCTCTCGCTTCTTCATGCAACACACATCCACCAGCATGGCAACACACTTGCATATACTGTACACACACACACACACACACTCAGTGAGTACGGAGTGGATGGGGCCTTTATTTACTGTTAGAGAAAGGTCTGAAGTCCAGTATGACTTGGTTAGATACACAACTATACCTGCTCTTGTTTAAACAGAGTCCAGCTTCTAGCGTCCTTGCCAAGTGCGACAGGACAGGAGCTGCTCGTCATCGGATGTCCGGGGATAAATGATATCAAATTGCAAGCAGTCTGCTATTAAAGCTGTTTAGTAACCCGACTTGGCTGCCTTTCCAGTTTGTGTTTTCCGGTTTATAGCCTCTTATAAAAGAACAGATTCTTCTTAGATAGGCTGTTGCTACAGAGCCTTTATATCTCCAAATCAAAGAACGAAGAGCTCCAATCTAAGGAATGATGTCATTCACTCTACCTAAGGGGGAGGAAGGACACTTCAGGCCAGCGAGAGGGTCGGTTCAGTCGGTGTCGTATGATATCTTTGTAGTACAAAAGTACATTTAGGCAAGTTCAACAGCACGAGTGTAAGGAAAGTTCATACTAGCGCAGGGAAGATGCAGAGAATCCAATATTATACAAGACGTCCTGCGACTTATTGGAAGGGACCCTGCCTACGTTAGGTAAGTCGACTCGGGGGTAAACTGTCTGCTTTATATCTTACGACTTATAGTGAAATGAGTTGGAACGGAACAGTTTGACTGAAAAAGGTCAAGAGTTATTGATTTGGATGTTTTCGTTTGTCAAGTGGATGTTTACTGTGTTTTACTTTGGAGAGCCGAGTCGGCCCCACCGAGGGAAGCCGAACAAAGACAGACAGGCGGTGCAGCAGGCAGCGGCGTTGTCGGATGTTGCTGTTTATGCCCCTCAACACACAGAACACACACATGCACCGCGGACACGCCGACATACACATAAATTGAATATGCGAGACACACACGCATGCGGTGACACGGACACGCGCGGCAGACAGCAGGGCCCTGTCTCCAATCACGGTGGAGCATGGATCCGCCGCATAGTGAGAGCAAACGATTTGAGGCATATGTCAAGTCCTTGTGGATTCAAAACAAAGCACTGTCAAGAACACTCTGCCTTGGCCGGGCAGCCGGCTTCCTGCTCCGCTGTGCTCTGCATGCAGCGGGCGATATAATCCTCCAAGTCCAAGACGAAACCCATCATCATCCTTTCACATCGTTCTGTTCTTTGCCCCTACAGACTGCTGTAGACTCCGTGTGTGCTGTTCCCATCTGAGCGGCTGCCACAGATTTGCCTGCGAGGCTTGAGAGGGGGCCTCGACACCCGGGAGACTGAGTCCATTCACATTACCCACTGTGGGAGAAGCTGTGTGTCGGGCCAGGGATGGGAGAGGGAGAGAGGGAAGGAGTAGAGTGTGTGTGGGGGGGGGGACGAGGAGGAACAAGATAAAAAAGAAAGTGTGTGTGTTTGGGCAAGAGAGGTATGGAACTCTGAAGTGAAGTGAGGCGAAGCCACAGAGACCACGGAAGGTTTGTTAAAGTTCTTTAGTCTCTACGGACAAAATGTTTTTAGAACATGATCGCAAACTTGAACATTTTGATGACTGGTCACTTTCCAGCGAAGGTAAGAAGATTCGGCATGTTTCGGTGTTCCATAATTAGCTTCTAATTCAAGGCAGGTCCTTTCTGAGCACAAGAGGAACCCCGTTGGCCAAACGCTGGAGCATCTGCCACGTTTCAAACCTTGTAAAGCAGTAGCAGAGTTCACGATGCTGTTAGCTTCAGCCTCTAAAAGATCTCCGTTATTATCATGAAACCCACGACACACAACAAACACACCTCTGATGTCTCCTGCATCCCGTTGCTGTTGGGTTCTGCTCAGCGATAACGTTGCGATCAACCGCCAGCTTGCGCCACCTGGTGGTAGGAATGTAAACAGCAGAGAGCCGTTGAATCCTGTTTCTTTTTTCTTTAAGAAAAGAATAAAGATTGATTTTTCTGGGTCTTTTTATTCTTCCTTATTCTTCTTTTTCTAAATTATTTGTCCACTCAGACACAGTAAATATCTGACGGTAGCTTCATATCCCATAAAGACATAATGAGTCTGCCAAAAGCTTCTTTTATTCATTTGCGATTTAACACCATAAATAGAACAATTCAGTAGAATTATGTACATCAAGGTACGAGTCTTTAAACTCGATCTAATTGTATTCACATCGATTTTAAATAAGCTGAAGAGATGCATTAATTATCACAATTAAATAATGTGGGGGGAAAAAGCAAAAGAAAGGGGATAAAAAGCCAATTAGTGGCTACCACAAATATTATGGATTAAGATATGAGGTCTATTAATGGAATTCTCCCTCTGTTTGGATCCTAATGACAGTGGGCTGCTTGAACAAGAGCCCTCTGATAAAGGGGAATTAAATAATCTCTAATCGTAGTAGCGTAATGGTCTTAAATGTCTAATTCAATTATCAACACAAGCAGTGTAAAAGTAGTGTGGGGAGGAGGGGGAGGGGGGGGGTGTCTTATTGAACGTGCAGTGCCATGTCAGATGAGTCTCCCCATTAACCAGAGTCAGAAAGTATTTCCAGTCGGCCCCTGTGAAAATACAAAATTGTAAAAAGAGCTGTTTTTTGTCTCGTTTGCTCCGGGGCGATCGCAGATCTCAGACTCCAGTTCGCCTTATAGGAAGCTCGCTAACCTAAATAATGACGAACCAAAGTAAGCAAATGTGCATTTTCTTGATACCAAACCAAAGACGTTGCTTGACATTATTTCCTTTATGAATACAAATCCACCCGAGTACGCTCGACTCCATAAATAATGACTGAAAAGGTAAAAGCATCTGAATATAAAGACCAATATTTGCCGAATAATTCCGCTCCTCGTCATGAAGCTTGTTCTTTAAAATAACCTACAAATAATAATAGAATTTTAAAACAAAGAAATGCTGAAAACAGGAAAAAAAAATATTCAGGAATATTGTTATGACCATTCCTCATCTCCCTCCGTCCCCCAAACATGATGGATGTATTTTCCCTCGCACCCCACAGGGACACATATAATGGAGTTAAAACAGGGATGGTTGAGTTCCACAGATCCTCTCAAGACCCTGGAAAATGACTCTCATAATCCCTCACAGCGGGCAGGACGGATCCTCTCAGTGTGGACGTCTCCCTCCACGAACCAACATGGCGCCCAGACTTCCTTTGTTTGTACAACAGTCTCCCCGTTTCTAACAGACATGTAAAACCTTAATGTATTAATGCTTATCAGGCAGACGCACACATGAGTGAACAAGACACAACATGCACACACAGATTCTGTCCAGCATCCAAACACACGTCCCCCCTCCGAAAGCACTAATGGAATTCTTCTTCCCTGGTCTTTAGTATGTAAAACCGATATGATAGATGATCCTAGGAGACACGGAGCAGGGTGAAACCCAGTGGTGGTGGTAATACACTACGGCTGGTTCACAACAGAGTCGACCCAAGGCCCCGGCTAACGACTCCTTGCCAAGTAAATGATGATAAACACGAGCTCTCCCTCCACCAGTGAGTGCGCATTATCTAATGATGTTCAATGGCAGTGGTGAGCATAAAGACAACAAATATATTATACCAATGCATCTTAAATGGGCATCCCTAAGGAAACCCATCTGAATTGTAAATTCATGCGCCGGCCTCATTTTTCATGTACGCCAAGTGTAAAATTCAAAACAACTGTGTACTTAATGTGCAATATTTCCTGCATTTTTACATCTTTATGGGCACTTACGGAGGTTTGTATGTATTTATCTATGGGAAATGTGCAGCACTTACCCATTGTCAGACACGGACTACAATAAGCTGGGATTTATGCGAGAGCATGCCACAGGTCAAACAGCAGGGGGATTGAAATGCCGGACTTATTTGTAACGAATAAATTATAATAACTTCAAACTTCTGTGTGCGGCTGTCAACTTGTCGTCTTTCACTGAGCAGCTTAATTAAGAACTGTAACTTCTCATTTATTTATCATTCCATATTTCATGCACTTTTCATGCAGCCTTGCTTCGGTCCAACTTTTCAGCCGGTGGTTCTGATAAGAATCTTTAATTGTAGTGTATTTTAAAGTCAACGTGTGCACCCAGGTGGCCACAAAGACCCTTTATGTTCAGCGGTTTGTGATTAGCCGGAACCAGAGACGTGCTTTAGCCCTAATATGAAATAGCTGGCATCAGGTCGGTGACTCTGAAATCAAGCTGTCTTTGAGAGACACAGATTGCAAAGGACGGCCGGCCAGGTAGTGAATGAATGCTGGCCGGACTTAAAATGACTGTGAGGTTGGATACCTGGCAGCTGCTGCGGCGCCGAGACCGGCGGAGCCCGTTGGACGGGAAGAAGTGGGGAAGGTAGCGGGACGAAAAAAAACAAGCGTCCCAAAAGCGGAACATGATCTGATAAGCCTGAAAAAGACTCGGACCTGGTGACATCTGTGCCAAGGGCCTTTCAACAGCTCCAATTTAAACTGCCCTCACCAGCAGGCCTCCTGGGAGAGCTGGAATGGAGCACACACACACAAACACACACATTCAGACCACACAACACATCTTACCATTAGTGTCAAACTGCAAAATAATCACCCGATGATGCCTTGTCAATTTCAATAAATATAATTAAGGGTGCCGTCCATTCAGAATGATTAACTTATAGATAATTGATTATTACATCGTCTGCATCAATGCATTTACTGTACAAATAAGAACTGCGATGCAACACTGAATCAATTATTCCTCCAATCCCTATAGCAGGGCTGCAGAGTCTTGTTGTGCTATTTATTTAGAATGAAATATTCAAAGGTTGTTGTTTTATTGTTCTACACAAGCTCAACACACAGGACAGCACTTGAAATAATTTCCCAGGAGCATCCTCCTCCTGTTGTAAGTAGATTCAGACAGACGGCTGCATCGCCGCTCTCTGATCATTCACAAGCTTATAGCTCATAAGTTCCATTCACTTCGGTTAAGAAGCAGGAATAAGAGAGAAAAGGAGATGGAGAGAGAGCAGGAAAATGGTTTGTTTCCCTCTGGGCCCGTGCATACTCAAACCATTATAGGGACTGTTAAAGAAAAAGTCCTACAAAGGGCTCGTGCAGCTGCTCCGAGAGTCAGATTTGAGAGAGATTGAACCCGTTCTATTTCTGAGAGTGAACTGTGGGTTGTCTGGGTGGGTGTTGCACGGAGCACCTCTAATGGGAAGGTTTAAGTGCATCTCTGAAACACACGGCTCAGCAGTCAAACAATGAAGAGCAGTGAATACAGAGGTCCCACGGCAAAACACCACGCAGCAATCTGGACTCAAAGTCAGTCCTGCTACCAGCTGCAATTTAGGATTTTCTGCAATTTTAAATTAATTCATTGTCAGTCATTCATTCAAAAAAGATTTAGAATTAGATTTTCTGTTCATCGCCTTGTATTACTGACAATCAAGTTCGAGCCCTCCAGACAAATAAAAAAAGCAAACACAAACACTCGTGCGCATGCAAACTTGCTCTCCCTGATTCCAAAGTTAAAGGTATGTCAGAGCGTGTCCGAGGGCCTCGCTGAGAGCGTGTCACCGGGGTGGACGTGAGCTGTCGCACAAACACGCACACACACGGCGATGCTCAGGCCAATGCCCTTTCTGCTTCTATCTCCGGGCTAAATGACAGACAAAGAGCTCTATGCTGGGGAACAGCTTTGAAATCTTTCTGTCGCAAAGATCTTCCACAGCTCGTAGGGAATCTGCTGAGGCAAAAAAAAACCTGTCTGGTGCTCTATGGACGGACGTGAGGAAACGTAAACCCAGACTGAGACTGTTTGCACGCAAAGAGGCACAAACAGCTGGCCTCCGTGACAGTGTGTGTGTGTGTGTGTGTGTGTGGAGGTGTCCTGTAAGATGTACAGACTGTATGACATACTGATATTACCAATAGATGTCAGGTCACTGGTTAAAGCAGGCGTCACACATCATTAGATGATGACACTGTGCTGCTATTCTCTGGTGAATAATCATAATTACCCATGTCAAGATGTAACATGACATAAAAGGCCTCCAAAGTCAGGTCACTACTTAAAGATGCCTCAGGTAAAACTGGTAAACAACATTCTGTGAGGGGTAAACACAGGGTTAATGAGAAGACCCCCCCTCTAGTTTTCATTCCAACATTTCCTCCCTCAACATCCCAAGTTGATTCCATGTGGCTCCGTGTCGTTCTCCATCCGTCTTGCCGTAACTTCCTCCGTTTTCGCATCTCAATCTCTGACATTCTTTTTCCTTCGGACGACACCAGACCTCAGTTGCCTCGATCCCTTTCACCCAGTCCTCGTGGCCCCTGGGTCTCCTTTACAGCCCTGCACGGCCCCTTCCCACCAGTCAGCGAGCAGCCATCTGTCTGTTCATCCGTCTCCGTGCCCGGCTCATTTGGCTGCTCAGTAGGACTGTGTCGCTTCTCCATCGCTGGTGAGCTCTTCTTATCAGACCCATGCGGAGGGCATAATTAGTCGGTGGGTTATTGGAAGTGCCTGGCGGGTTCTGGAGCAGCCTGACATACGCCGGAGCCGGGGTTAAGAGGTGGCCAGCAGGGCCTTAGAGGTGGTCGGCTCCATCCCCTCTAGCAAGGCAGAATTAGAGTAAAGCAGATTGACATGGGGAGCATGAATATTCCAATGTTTTTAATGAAAGCCTGTAGTGTCAGAAGAGTTTTCACTGTCATTTTCATCTTGGCAAAATATGGGTTTCTTAAACGGGGCTTGGCTCACTAAACTGAGACGATTGACAGCTTTCTTACAGCAAGAAAACTGACTGATTGAGCAGCAAAACTTGGGATGGCTCCGTGTAAATGTGTATTTTTAAACTAATTCCGGGGCTGCACTCTGAGCAGTCTGCAGCCTTTCTATGGTAAGATGAGGTGTAGCGTCCGTGTTTCTGGTTTAACAGCACCTTCCTAAGCAGGTGACACGTTGGTTTACTGTGTTTGTGTGCAGGCGACATGCCTCAAAGCATTCAAATTAGTGTGTCAACCGGGGTGTCGTGTTCACATCGATACCAATCGGAGGCGGAGCCGTTAAATATCCGTCAACACTGAAAAAGCTATTGCATGCGAATAATCAGCTACCGCCTGACGCACCGCACAGAAAGACAGGTGGGGTCACTACTCTGAGGTCAAAGGTCACGAGCTTGGAAGGTAAGCAGAATTCGCCGAGAAGGAAGGTCAGACGAAAGCACACACGACATCACCCTGTTCCTGTGTTTTTTCGGTAGGCAGTGAACTTTGCGAGCCAACGATGTGATGACAGAAGAGAGGTGAGAAGCTACTGGGAGAACGAACGGGGGGGGAAGGAGGAGGAGTCAGGCTGGGAATAGAGCAAAGGAGCAATTATAGAAGAAGGAACAGAAGAGGGGGGAGAAATTAGATTAGGAGTGATTGAAGAAGAAAAGTGATGGGGTTCAAAAGGAGGGAAGGAGCTGAAGTGGAGGCGGGGAATGAAGATCTCACTGAAGCAATTAGGTCACTTGAGTGAAGTGTTGTGTGGAAAGGGGGGTTCGGGGTCATGTGTGCATCGGCATGGATCTTCATACATGTGCATGTGCGTGCCAGTACTTTATGGTTAATAGCATTAGATGTGAATAATGTCAAAACTTGTTTCCATCCCTTCAGATATTTTCTGTAAACAGGTTTTAGTGTTTTTACAGTGGATGGAAACATTTAATTTATAAGAGGTGAGATTTGAAGTAGAAATTAATTTGTTCTTTTTCTAATAGTATTACAGTAAAAATACATAAAATACATGACTTTGTAATCATCAATACTGACACCATATATATATACATTAGATATATACTGTATATATATGAACGCCATTGAAGTCCATCAAAAATGGAGCCATCAGATCCCGTTCAGCCCCCTGGTGGCTGGTTGTGGTATAGCTCATAAATCCTGCCCCCTCCACGTTAGCAGATGGGCCTTGGCCGAAACTGTTAAATCAAAGTATACATCAAATACTACATTCTGACATATGTTGTTATGTTTGGTTTTAATCAGTGATTTGATGTTATAAAAAAGGGTGTATGACATCATGATTGACAGCTGCGAAGAGTGATGTCAGGTAGTCGCAGAGTGACTACAGAGTCGCATTTAAGGACTTTTGTTTGGGTATTTTACTTCAGTAAGCCAACCGGGAATGTAACACTTAGCTTTATATAACCCTGATTGTCTATTTCAAACTGTAAAAAAATGATTGTTTTGCAGTAAACGTTGAACCTCGCTGCCGGGGCTCCGCCGCCAAAGGACGCCTTCAGAGCAATTAGGACGTACCTGCATACAGGATGACTTGGTTGCTGCAGACAAAGCAGACCTGCTATCCTCAGGCGAGATACGCCTCCCTGGGTAGAAGCGTCTAAGTGGCACGCTGTGTATTTGTCATACATTAGAAGGCCTCTGAGCCTTGACAAATTATTAGACTCGCACACGGACTCAGGTAAACAGACTTCCTCCTTGGTCTCAGCCAGTCAGAACTGTGATGGGCTTCCCCGTGACGGAGCCCAGGGTGAAATACAACCCTGATGAGGTCAATTAAAGAGATGAACGGATTCGCTTTGGCTCACTTTGTGACTCTCCCGTGTCACCGCCACCATTCATGTGGCTTAAGGTGTGTTTGTTCATGCAACGAGGTCATCCAATTAAACATCTCTTTCTTTTTTTTTTACATCCGTCTCTCCTTTCTTGTCTCCCTGTTATCCCGAGGCCTGTGGGCAGGTGATTATTAGAGACCGGTTCTTCCTCCAATTTCACAGATTTGAAATGAAAGATGACTGTTGCTATCGAGTTATAAGTGATTCCTTCATCTTGGGAACAAGAGGTGGCTGTTTTGCGGGGGGACTTTTTGCCGTTGAGTTAGTACTGACAGAATGATGTCATGGGACACGCTGCAGGGTGGAGCTGCCCATTACTCTCGCCAGGACTTTCGTTGTTAAAGAACGACAGGCTAAACGATTACAGTAAAGCGAGGCGGTTTATTTTTTGTTATTGTGTTGCAGCATCAGCGCATGCTGTACATACACCTGCTCAGGGCAGTTTTCCTAGACTTTACCCATCCTCTCTCCTCAAATCTTTTCCTTTGCACTGTGTAAAAGTTTGGTTCTTTAGATGTTTGAAGATAAAAGAGTTCGGTGGATTTTACCTGAGGAACGAGGAGGATTCTCACACCAGAAAGAAGGACACGCAGGCACCACGCTGGCAAGGTGGGGATTGATTTGAAGGGAATGTCTCTCTTTCAACCTTTCTTCCCCAAACACACGCACGCAAACACACAATCATTCATAAGAGACGTGTGCAGGTGGCTCAGGAGGGGAGGCAGAGACGAGAGTCGAAAAGCCTGACTTAAATGAGAGGGAATGACCGCTGGCGCAGCTGCACGGTGTCGGGGTTTGACAGCAGCCTGAACATAGGCCACTCTGACTAATTGGGCTAATTTGGCAGCAAGGGAAGAAAAAAAGAGTCTCAAAGGACCAAGTGGCTACTCTTTTCATCATTTCTCTCGCCTCATCTGAACCCACTCTCACCAACTCTCTGACTCTCCCTCTCTTCCTGCTCACCGGCTAGTTCACTCGCTCTCCATTTCACTTTCTCTTTATCTTGCTTTAATAACTGCACCTCTCATCCTCCAATCAAGGGATGGAGGAGCCATCTGAAGTTACCTGGCTGTCAAAGCTGTCCCTATCCATTTGACTGATGCATATGGAAACACTACTCACAGGCACATTAGAGCGGGCCTGCAGTAAGGAGAAGTTCCTGCCAGTATATACTTTTTCTAGCTTTGTACTTATTTTTCCTCCCGTGTTCTTTTTTTTTTTCCCAGAACAAAGCTGCCAGCATGCCCTGCAAGCTTGGTGTTGAGTGAAAGATTAGCATGGCCAAGCCATCTAGTGAAACATGATACAATAAAAAAAAAAAATCCACACACTGATAGAAACACACACACCCTCCTGGAAAACAGCACTGAGTCAGAGTACATGCCAAGGAAAAGATAATCTGCTTTGTGAGGGTTCCTCAAGGCACCGCAAAGACTATTCTCCTCCAATATCAATAAAACATACGGGCAATACATTACAGAGCCATGTTTGGTGGTGGTGGTGGTACTGAATATAATACATTATGGCGCCACTTCTTCTTTTGATAGGGAGGATTCATTTTATTTTGCTCCTCACTCTGGAGATGAATGATAGTCTATGTGACATGTTTCCAGAACACTCTTCTTCTTCTCTTGTCTTCCCTCTTCGTCCTCAGCCCTTGGCACTGGCAGACTCACTGGTCATCTGCACCAGTGGGATAAGGGGAAGAAGGGTGAGTTTGAGACACAACATATGTTATTCGCTTTTCCAATAGTGTGATGCCTCGCAGGGAAATTTGTGCTATCGCATTATGACACAGAAAATGAAAGAGGCTCCATTGTGCCCCAAGATGGAGTACAGACAGCCAAAAGTAATATCTAGAATGTAGACATTGGAGGCTGGTGACAGCCGGACCGCGTGGAGGCATCACAAACAATATATCTGACTTCAACTTAAAAAAAAAAATGGTACCAAAGATAAACCAAAGACTTGCAGAGATGTACGCACGTTTGGAGTAAAGTAAGGATGGAGAGTAAATTACAAATTGAGTCCTTTTGTTCTTCTTTTGCTCCTCTGCGTGTGTCGTTTTGAATCTGCAGACAGATAAAAGGAAAGAAATTACATATCAATATGAGCAGGAGAATAATAGATGATGTAAGGTTTGGAGATGGGGCTGGAAATGGCCTGGAGCACATCTTCCCAGCCCCAGCCAGTCACAGTTTCTGGCAGATTGTCAC
Organism: Macroramphosus scolopax; assembly: GCA_901007825.1. Classification (NCBI taxonomy): domain Eukaryota; kingdom Metazoa; phylum Chordata; class Actinopteri; order Syngnathiformes; family Centriscidae; genus Macroramphosus; species Macroramphosus scolopax. The sequence continues at coordinate 29,773 of CAAKHC010013786.1, read as the reverse complement.
TGTTTGCTATTCTTAGTGGTCGCTTCTTTAAACAGCAAAGGAAGATTAGCCCACTTAACAAACAGACATGGATCTGCAGGAGAACAAATTACTCCATTTGAAGCATTAATTAAAAGCATCGTCCGCGTACAAAGAAACATACAGAAATAAATATGCAACTGAATGCACAGCGAAATACAAGTAAATATTGACGTGCTCCTTTTTTTTCTGCTCTTTCTTGCCCGGGATCACACGAAAAAAACAACAGAGTTCAGAGTTGAACATCATGGCAGGGTGCCCGTACACTTGAAACTGCACAGGCCTACTAGAGCAAACATGTAATCCTTGTATTTATGCACATATGTAATCACACAGATGTGACACACATGCTACATACAGGGCTTTTTGAGGATAATCACTCATAATCACCCCCTATTTGCAAAAAACATGGGGCTCGGTATATATATATAACCTGAAATTATTCATGCTCATGTATCAGAGAAGCTCGACACCCGCATTGTGCATGTAAGCTCGTAGTCAGATTGTAACGCCCGTGGATGTACAATCACTTAAAACACAGCGCGGTGTGAACAGGACGCGGGGAGCTGTTGTGTGTGATCAGTGTTGGAGTTTAACGGCATAAAGGAGGAGGTCAGGAAGCTGCACATTTATAGCTCCTTAAAGAAAGGTAATGAAGAACACAAAGGGCTGTGCAAATTTCAAACAACCGAAATGGATTAAATCTGTGAATATCACATACCGAGCCTACTTTACTCATGTACTGTGAAGTACTATACAATCTGCATTTTTACTTTGGCAAAATGTGTTTGTATCCAGAAGAACAAAAAAAGAGGAGCTGAATGAACCTGAGTTGCTTTCTAACCCAACACTGAAATAACATGTTTGCACACTTGGAGCAACAGAGAATGTCAGGCAGGAAAGGAGAGATACAACAACACAGGAGCGTAAACACACCAACACAGGAGGCTCTGCGGTCATGTGCAGTGATCTCCGAGCCGTGCGGCCCAGGTTCCCGCGGCAGGGGATCCGCGGGGCCAGTTAAGTCCTCCGTAATAGTGCTGCGCTGCCAAAAAAGCCTCGTTTTTTTAGTGTCCCGGGCGCTGAATTTAGCAAACCGACAGGAGAGGAGAGAAGGATAGGGTGAAGGAGAAAATCCAGAAGAGAGGCAAAAACACAGGAAGGGCGAGAGAACGAGAACAGATGGAGCACGATGTGAGTGTGGATCGGTGCTGGAACATAGAAGCCTAAATAATTTCTTTATTAGATGACATCATCGCACTGGCGCACCAGTTGGTCTTCACTCGTGTACAACACGGCAACATTATGCTGCTTTAGTTAGTGGTGATGTTGATATGAGCAGCCTATCACTTTGTCACTGACAGTTAGTAGCTCGTGGACCTTCCAGGCTCTGGTGTTTCTTTTGTATATTTCAAACACGCTCTCATCCTTCCAAGTCACTCCAAGCTCTTCAAAAAGTGACACTTTATCGCTCCCCTTGCACCTTTAACTGTTGCACAAGGCGGCTTTTAGCATCGGTCTGAGACCCAGTAGGCTCCTAATGGTAGCAGCCTCATCTGTGCTGCGCAAAGTGGAGATTAATGTAACCTGGTAGCCGTCCACTTCACATCTGTCTGCCCGTCGTTACAGAACTTCCTTGACTTTTCATGGTCTCTGTTCGCCCCATCGCTGCTTATCACTTCCTGTGTACGCAGCTTAAGTGATAAGTGTGTTTCTATTCTGTCATCGAAGGATCAAATCACTCATAAAAGTACAAAACATAGTTCATGTCAAATCTGTAAATAGTGATATATAATATTACAATTAATGAGGATGCTTTCATCACAGAGAGGTCTCATTTAAAAAGTTCTTGAAACCCTAAACTATTGTTTCCTTGGTTTTTGTTTCATAACAAAGAGGCATAAAAGGAGTGAAGTGTCTCTTTTCCAATCGCCCGGCCTGAATTTGGCTCGTGCAAAACAAGAGTATCAGTGTGACTGTTCTGTGCTGCGGAGATAAAAATGGGAAGATCAGGAGACAAAATCTGGCTTCAGCTCCAGCGAAGGAAGAAAGAAGAGAGGAGAGGAAAGAGGTTGAAACAGGGAGTTACAGCAGAAGTAATTTGAGGAGTACTACTGCAAAGATTGTGCGTACTGGTACCACAGAACACACAAAGAATTCACCATACATTTTTCTAAGATACAACTTTCCTCCACCCCAGCTAGCAACACATCCAATCATTAATACAGTGCAACACCATAGTGATTAATATAGCATAACCTCACACACACACTCACACACACACAGTGAGGGCTGCAGTCGGTCCGATGCAGGCAGGTCTGGGTCACCCCCTCGCCTGTCTCCGCGGAGACGGAAGGAACAGATGTGATTGGTTGTGACAGATCTTTGACGAGCAATTGCTCTAATCACTCGACGGCTCAAGACTGAACCCCCCCCCCCCCCCCCCACCCCCTCTCTATTTCCATCATCCCCCTTGTCGCTTGCTCGTCGGCACGGTAACGACAGCGGGGTGTCAGCGGACCGAGCAGCACAGGAGCATCTCTTCAGAGCCTTCTCTGTTGACACACATACATGAACGTCTACTGTAAACGTGACCGCTCGGGACTCACTGCCGAGAGTTTATTCACCTTCTCCTGTCAATCTCTCCGTCCTCTTGGTATTTCTGTTACTCCTCCTCCTCCTCCTCCTCCTCCTAAGTCGGGGAAATGATCTCACTTTGTCTCGGGCTCGGACAAACTACTCTGGAGTGTATAATAAAGCGCATTTCATACAGCACATACACACAGCGTGATGAGGCCTCTGACTCTCTTCCAGCTCTTTGAAAGGAAATTTAAATAAATGCTAGGACAGAAAGAGGAAGGGAGGCATGGTGACTGTGGTAAGTGTGATAACTGTGCCAGACCGGGAAGAAAAAAAAAAGCCAGTGCAGAGGAGCAGGAGGTGCAGAATGAGGGGGTGGGTTGATAGTGAGCCAACCACCCCCCCAGTATCTGAACAGCCACCCCCACGCCTCCTCACGCCCAACCAGACCCACCCTCCCCGGAATACGAGACAATCAATTAGGGCCAGCGGTTTCCGCCGTCCCTTAGCCCCCCCACCGCTCGGAGAGAGGAGATGGAAGGGAACTAGGAGGAGGATAGGAAGGAGAGGAGCTATAGGTATGCCTCTCGCTGTCAGCTTCACTCATAGGTAGCACTGCATTCATGGCCCTTAATTATATGTGGGTTGTCAGCGCTGGTAGAAAACCCGGCCAGTGAAAGAGAGATGGAGCCGGGGCTGTGGGAGAGTATAGTTAGTGAGATTGGCGAGCGTGGACGAGACGGAGATGACAGGCAGGCTACCCGTTCGGCTGCTGCGACGACTCCTCTGTCCTCTCCCCCCGCCCATTGTCCCTGGTATGACTGGGAAGGTGAGATGCTCGGTCTCGCTGGGTAATGATGGGGCTGTCCGTCTCAGTCAGTTACCTCCCGCCTTCAAATCTAAAGAGCCCAAAAACAGAAATCGATATAATGCATTCCCATTTCCTTTTTTTTTTTTTTTGTTCCTTCCCCAATGATTTGTTTGCACTTATTCACGGTTGCTGCACACATAGTCTGGTTGTCTTCAGACAGGTCGTATCGGGTATTACGGGGGATTCTTCCGCTCTGTTATTGCTTTATTGCTTCTAAAACACGTTTGTCAGGTTATCATTATAATTGTGTGTTACCCTCTGCCTCATTACATAAAGTACAAACCGGATCCTATTTGTTACACACAGCGCTCACGCACAGTTGTCACTTCAAGACATCATTAGACGAACGCCAACACGGTGGCCAGTGAACGAGCAACAGCACACGAGTTTAGAGGAATATGAGCTTCAATTACAGAGCAGGGACTTTGAGCATTTTGGCAATATTTACACATTCAGACAGATGCTGGAACCTGCCGAGGCCCTTTGGAGGTTGCAGGAGACACTGTGGTTGCATCAGAAACATTCCATGCAGCGGTCCGCTGTCGAGGTGGAGGCACAGAGTTGGACGGCTCCGACCTGGACTGTCCTACGAATCTGTGAAGAGGAGGATGTTGGCCCAGCTGTCGTCCATCTTGGACAGCAGCACTCAACCCCGGTACGAGACTGAGGGGCCTTTAGTGGTCCAACAGAGGGGCTACCTGCAAAGAGTCACCACAATAACATTCATTTAATGTGTGACACAAGTCATAAACAGGACTTGACTCCATGATTAAATGTTTCCAGGAAGTCGATTTATATCCGGAGTGATACACATCTCTCCTCCTCATCGGTCTGTGAGTGAATAACGATGATAGGAAATTAATGTGAGACCCTGAATGCATATGTGTTTGTGTTTTAAAGCTGTTTCACTGTCTGAACCCCCTCAGGGCTCAAGAAGAGTCCCCAGCAATTCCACATCCATAGTGTAACGTGTACACAGTCCGAGGTCAAACACGAGGCTTCACCGAGAACATGTCTCATGACACGATTATATCATCGTGATTGAGAGTGAAAGAAATTGCGTTTTAGTCCTTAGTGAAAAATAAAACGGCTATAAATGTGCCACAAAAGCCAAAGAAACACAATCAAAAGATGATGAAAGAGGACTAAATGTTCTGAAGATAAAGACATTAAACATGGACGTGTGCCAGTATTCAGAATGGCTCAGCTGCAAAAACCAAAGGAGATTCAAATTCACCTTTAAAGTTTGTCTTGTTTATTTTTGGGGTTATTTTTCTTTTGTGAGACTCAACTGTTGTATCTGAAGTGATGTGATGGAAAACCCCAAGATGGATAAAGAGGCCTGGAGGAGATAAATCCAACAGCTCCGGACATGCAGGCTATAAAGCAAACTCTTTAATGTCTAACTGAAGACT
>CAAKHC010013786.1:7580-24869 GCA_901007825.1 Macroramphosus scolopax | reverse complement strand
TTGTTTATTTTTGGGGTTATTTTTCTTTTATGAGACTCAACTGTTGTATCTGAAGTGATGTGATGGAAAACCCCAAGATGGATAAAGAGGCCTGGAGGAGATAAATCCAACAGCTCCGGACATGCAGGCTATAAAGCCTTTTCTAACTGAAGACTAGATGAAGCCTCTGTTGATAACCCGTGTATCTCTGTTCACCTGCCTACGTGCTGATTTGAGGTCAGCGGTTCGGAGTACAGTCGCTGACATTGACCCTGATGGAGTTAAATGAAAGATGTTAGTGCCGGGTCATTACACTCCTAAACTGGGGTGTCACGCAGAGGTCTGCAGGGGAGTTGATGGGTGGACGTCTCTCTTTATAACTAGTCTATCCATGTTTTATAACCCATATTTATCATTGCATCATTTTTTTTTGTATTTAAGAAGGATCATTGTCACAACTCTGTTTATGAATATCAGCATATTTAATTTTCAATTATGAGAATGTGAATTACTTGACTAGATAAATCATACAAACTGCACCTTCCTGCAACACAAGTTTACCCTCGGCCACTTTCTCTAAAATCTCTGATCAGAAAACTTTCCGGGGAGGTTGGAGTCCCCTCCTCCCCCTCCCGTCTCTCCCTCTTTCAGCTCCCCTTATTGCTGTTGTTAGTCTCCTTAGTTGGGGAGCTGTCCCTGTGAAAGCCCTCAGCATGTTGGCTCTTCAAAGGCATCCCAGAATAAATCAAGACCGCTCAAGATTAACAGTGGCAAATTATTCATGAACCCAAGGTCTCCTGGCCGGGAATAGCGCAGAGCGGCCTGGGCAACATGTCACAAAGCATCGGGGTTAAAGAAGACGTCCACACACACACACACACACACACACACACACACAGTGAAACACAAGCCCATCTCTCTGATACTACAGCTTCCACTAACACAGCCGCGACTTACAATTAGCATTTTGGTTATTCGATGTGTCCACGCTCACACACACGTGTATCACTGCAAACAGCCAGGAGGACGCAGGAAGGAAGAACGAGTGAGGGACACTCGTGTCAACAAGGAGGAACGACAGTTCTGCGCACTGATAACCAATCACGGTTCGAACGTCGAAGGAACTCAACAACATCGTTACTGGCTGTTGTGGGAGCAGCAGTAAAGGCAGGTGGAGCTCCGAGGGAGTATCCGTTTAGCAGTGACCAGCTCGGCCTGCACTGATTCCCCTGTAATAGGCTTTGGGCTCGGCTCCCACCGGAGAGTTTGGTTGACAATCTGACAAAGTTATCTCAAGATAAATGGGTTACGGGTCGGAGGTGGTGGGAGGAGAGAGAGAAAGCGACTTGACTTTTCTGTCAGTGATGTTTTGATGGAGGATGTGTATAGCCGCCGGCGCTAGCAGGTCCCCCCCCAGGTAGATGGCGAGATTGTCTTTTGGCTGTATCTGCAAACAGAGCGCCGTCGCATGTGTGTGTGTCTCTGTCTCCCTGTGTATTTGTAAATCTGATAGCTTTTATTAAGAGGGAGATTTGCAAAGACAGAACACAGCACACGTGAAGCGCCACCAGCAAGCCCGGAGAAACCCGAGGCGAAGGTCACAAATTCAAGATTGTGGATGGACAATGTTGATAGGCCTAAACAAGCGGACGGACACGCCATATCAGCCTTTATCAGGAGCCATTTAAGTAATAACTGGGCCTGTCTCTCACGTACTCTCAGTTAAAACACACACACACACAAACGCACAGGTCCAAGTTCACACAAAAGTTCTCCCTTCAACTACACACACACACACACACACACCGTACAGGACCCTACCTATCACCAGGCCAGACCTCTTCTTACCCTATAATTCCCCAGATAAACAGACTTTTCTCTGATGCTGTCAGTCCGCGTTATCCGCAATGCCGGTCAGCCAGTCCACGACTGTGGAGCAAATTAGGCCCCTTAAACGTCAAAATTGCTACACTTTATTAAGTTAATTAGAGGCTGAGTGCACATAGAGGCTGGGGAAGGACGACGAACACAGACGGACAGAAGGACAAACACTGGGTAGCACAACACACTAGATATTCATATGTATTTGTATACATAATATCTGTGCAATGAAGCAGACTGTCATGAACTGACATCACACTGTGTAATATCATTACGTTATTATTAAACACCTCCCGTCCGTGCACCTGCATGCCTGTCAGAGCTGCAAACGTGGAAGTGAAATCCAAACCGATTGTGTGTTTTGATGTGTCAGCGGCGCTCAATTAGTCAACAGCACGTCGACGCTGCGTTCCTCACTTTGATCTGGAATTTGCGCGGATTGTGTTTAAACAGCTGGAGCGCAGATGTTTCAATTAGCTGATCGAATGATGTATGCATGCGCGTATAGAAATAGCAATAATGATTGCAAAATAAACAGTTTTCCTTTAAATATAAAGACGGGTGACAAATGAAGGAGAAGACAACAGTGAGTGTCTCGTTAGAGTGTTGGGCCAACACGTCCCATCAGAAGTTGGTCAAACTTCGGTTGGAGACACGGCGACTGTGAAGGCTGCAGCATGTGATTCCCATCATATCCATACTCATCCAACCATCCAGTGACCCCAACATCTGCATTCCCTTTGATTCTTCACTCATTTGTTCAGGCTTTTCCTTTCATTTGTCTCCGGTCTCAATGTGTTACCCTCTGACCATAATAGAACCAAATATGTAACTTCCCTTTCGCCATGTTTGTTTGGGGTCAACGAACTCTCCATCAGCAGAAATCATGACAGGCTTATTTGGGATTTGAGGGACACGTGTAACGACAAACATACTGTAAACACCTAAAGCAGAACATGACGTTTAGGCCATAGGACCTTAAAAAGGATTAATACAGACACCTACAAGGAACATATGCATAAGTGTGCATGTGACATACTCCACTATTCTCCAAATCATACGACTTAATAACGTCTATTGTGTTGAAGCCCTCTTCAGCTCCAATTTATTCAGAGACACTAATGGAGAGAAGTTTTACTAAACCTGCTCGACGCTCCCACATCTGATTTTTCTAAAACCTCTTAAGCATCCCGACACTTGAAAGCAAACCACTGATCAATGCTTCGCAGACTGTATTAATCGATTAGGTGTGAACAGAGGGAGGCGGGTCTAATGGCTGGTCCTGACTGAACAGGCCTTCTCATATGAGAGCAATTGTTCATTACAGGGCTATTTCATGGTGTTCGTCACTTTGCAAGCTTCTGTCTTTCATTCAGCAGCACGTTGGATGGAGGAATAGCCTCGGGATATATTGTCTGCTCAGAGCTTGAGTGTTGTCATGCTAGTTCCCAGTGATTTGCCTTGTGAGATTCAAGACTTTGAAAAATGGGAAATGTGTTTCGCAGACTTGGGGAGAGGCAGCTGAATGTGATATCAGTGTTACCCAGCGCAGGATGTTAAGAAACGTCTGTGGGAGAATGGAGTTGTGTTTCAGTTCAAGCAGAATCTCAAAGTAATGTTTTAGTACTTATGGTAGCTTTAATGTTTTATTACAATCAGCGTTACATCCAGGTTTTAGAATGCTTTTTAATGTTTTTCAGCACCAAGGCAGAGTAATACTCGACTCATACAGTAAAAAAGAAGTTTTATATGGCTCCCATGCAGCGCTTTGTTATAGAATATGCATGTTCAAGTGCCATGTTACTCCGAGGAAGCCAAAAGCAATAAGTCATGGACAGATTCTTGACTGTTACTCTGAGTTGAATTATTTACCCTACATTTCAACAGTATGTAAAGTATCCAAACCATCTCAAACGCAATCTGCCTGCAACACAGCTCAGTGATTCTCTCCATACTAAACAGAGACCTCTGGGCATGACAGCAGCCATACATTATACAGTATCTACAGCAAACACACATTTATGGCTCCTGCATCTACACACTACACACGGCACATTGCTGCACATATAACCTCTGATGCATTATTTCTCCAGCCTTCAGTGCGAGAGTCACAGGTGAGTCCTGGGCGCTTTCATCATAGTCTGGCTGTCCGGCCGGCTGGCTGCAGTCTCATCTGTCCCTGGGTTGAAATTGCCAATAAAGAGGGTCTCATATAGATCACCCCCGACGGGGGCTGGCAACCTGTCATGCAGACCATGATTCCTAGCTCTCAGAGAGGGGAAGAGGGACAAATAACCCTGTGAATCTCCGCATATCTATCTCTCCACCCACCCCACCGCTCTCTGTCTTCTTTCTCAGTCATACACACACACACACATACATGCCCCGGCTAGCCGCTCCAGCAGGCCATAAAGTGCCAAGCGAAAGGAATATAGTGGACACACTCATATGAGAGACAGGTGCCGGCCTGAGCTTTCACTTTCCTGCTCCAGAGGTAGTGAATCAAACTAATGGGTTAAAGACATGAAGACGGATGAGCAGGCAGGACTAGGACCTGGGTAGCGGTTTACAAGATGCGCACTCATAAGCCTGAGCATTTCAAATTTCACATTCAAAAAGATGGAGTTTGATTTTAACCTTTTTAAACACGGAGAAAAAAAATTATTAGTGTGCCCCTGAGCAAAGCTCAAACGGGCCCCTGCAAGGCACTTAACACCCCGACTGAGCCCCTCCGTCATCTGGTATTGTGGAATACAGAATAATATGCCGGGATAGGTGTGAATTATTTGTACATTTTCTAAACCCAGAGAAAGAGTTAAATCCTGAGAAGTATTAGAACAAAATATTTGAAATCATTAAAACTGTTCTTCAGAAAAAATAAACGTCTCTTGTTGTCTTCTCAATGATAAACTGAACACACTGTTCACATTCGTTTTTGAGATGAACTTTTCAGGGTAAAGTTACAATAGTCCCATACGTTCAACGTTCCCATCTAATTTTAATTGTCACTTTTATATTTTATATTCAAAAAGTTCATTTTTGCAAGGCAGAGCCGTGCAGGCGCCTGGTTCAGATGCAACAGGACTGTGAAGAGAGACCAGTTTGTGATTTTTGAAAGACCCACAGTGCTCCCTGCTGGTGAAGGACGGAACAGCAGAATGGCTCTGAAGTATCCCTCAGCTGCACCCAGAGGCTTAAACTCCCAACCCCTGTTCTGCAGTCATTTGTGTATGTATGCGTGCGTGCTTCAACCTCACATGAGTTCCAACCTCCAACAACATGGGAGATTCCCTCATCAACCGGCCACTGCGAGTACGCTGGTACAACTGTTTCCTCCAAGGTTTTGTCTGAATCATGAACCGGAGACACAGAGTGAGAGCTGGAGAGGAACCTGCATGGCCATTGGGCAACTTCAATAAAAGACAATCTGACTTTTCAGAAGCTATAATAATCAAGATCCTCCCACCGAGGTTGTTTGTCTGAGGGGGACACGGATGGCTACGGGTAAGGAGGAGGAAATTCAGAGCGGTAATTAATAGTCTTATGTGACTGCTGCTGGCTGGGAGGCAGGGACAGGGTTTGTTGTTACTGTGAGCTGGTACTGCGTCCCCCAGCATATCCCACAGCCTTGTGGGCTGGCATGTAAGTAGAGGAGGAGGAAATGGAGAAACTGCCTTTATTACTTGCTCGTTTGTCTCCGGGGCCTCTTCTGATCAGCCAGGGACTCAACCACCCTCCTTGTACATACACACATGCCCTTATGAGAATGCCTTCCAATGTTAATCTTGTGTCACAAATGTTAAGGGAAAGACATGAAATGCCACAAAAATGTCATCACTCCACCCCTGTCACTGGCTCATCCAACCCTTCCACCCCCCTTGTAAACATACTCTAACAAACATTCATTTGCATGTGAGCGTGTGTTTGTGTGTGATGGAGTGGGGGACCAGCTTGTTGTTTTTAGCCTTTGGGTGCCTGTTCCTAAATGGAGCAGCAGGGTGGTTCCTATAATCCCATCAGTGTTGTCGTCATGAAAGGCCCAAAGGCCCTGCCTGGAGATGCGACATTTCTGGCATCCTCTGACTCTCCTCCACTGCAAGAACCAGCAGCTCAAAAGCCAAGAGACTAGTGATATACTTGACTGGTTGAAAGGGACTTACTGTTTTATAGGTTTTTGTAGAGTCTTGTCATGGAGATGAGATTCAGGTTATGTTTCTCAAATTAAGTTACAGGACAGTTTACATTTACAGCTGAAAAATGATGTTATTTTTTCAAGAAAAAATGCTAAATTCTTTGGTCTTTTCTCCATTGCATGTTATAGTAAACTATTGTCTTTGGGTTTGTACAGTAAGTGGGAAAAAAAACAAAAAATGTACAGTGTGTTAAAATGGGCATCAATTAAAAGGAAATAAAAAACTTCCAAGAATGTTTTGTTGACATTTGGATTTACTTTCTTGCCTTCCTTTACCTCCTACAGAAAGCAATTTCACTATATACATCTGTCTTTCTCTGTCTCACCGCTATCAGCCTTTTTCCCGAATTGTCAGCCAGCCTCCTGGCGCCCGTCTCCATGTTCACTTCACGCTGGGGATCCGACCTAGCACCCAATATGCAATTTCACCAATCTGTGCTGACAGCGTTCATGTTGACTACTCACAACCGATCCCCCCCCTGCCTTCTGCAAGCATCTGTATGGTTAAAATACAGCATTCAGTCACAGAGCTTTCACAGGTCATGAAAGGTAACAGAGGAGACAGCAAGGCAGTGCCTATGCATCCCAGACAAATCAGTGTAACAGCATATTGTAAGCTACAGACCAAGGGAAGGGGGATAAATCTACCAGGACTGAGGCTGTGTTTATGGCTATGCCTACCCTGGGAAGCCCCACGGCACTATCAGTGACCCCCACTGTAGATTTCCTTACTAATGTGACCCCATATTATGTATCACAATCGGCAAACTCCCACAGGCTACAGTTAGTCCTGGGCACTGGGGATCGTTGTCCTCAGCCCGCCTGAGTACAGACAGGATGTGGCAGCTTCGAGGCATTTAGTTAAAGGAGACGCACTTTAATGCTGCAGGCATGCATTTATGGAAGTCCTAGTAGGGTAAAAGTGTATGACGTGCTGGAGCCTATGAACAAACAGCAAAAAGGGGGAAAAAATACAGAGAATTAGCCTTACCTTTTTCTATGGCATCTAATCATTTGTGATAGTCTGTGTACTCATTCTTATAATTAATTTGTTTTCTGGGACAGCTTTTTCTCAACAAATTGGGTTTAAAAATATCATCTGCTCTCTTTTATTAAGTATACGCTCTGAAAGCAGATACAGTGCATGTGCAAGGCAATAAACGTCAATGAAAGTAGTTCACATGAGGCAAAAACTGCTGCCTGTATGAGAATCAAGGGGCCCTAGATATTCAATGTTAAAATGCTGGATCTAATTATGGTATTATAGATGTCCACAATTGTCTCGCCATGGAAAATGTCTTCTCGCTGTATGGCAGGAAGTGAAATACCACTGGAAAGTGACTTCAGGAGTATTTTGGCCATGATGACAAAAAGGTAAGAAATGGGAACATTTATTCTGGTATTTTATTCATGTGACTGTTTTAAAATGGTATTTTAATAGAAAAGAATCGGCTCGTAAATTGTGGCCTGGAAACGTTATTGATGTCCCTGATGTGGAGAACGACAATTTGCAATTTCACCCCTCCTAGTGAAAAATATATGACCCAGAAAAAGACAAATGTCAGGCATAATAGTGGATAATTCCACTGACCCTCACTGTCATTACAGCTCAGACTGAAAATGATTTCCTACAAGAAAGTGGTTGAAGACGCCACGCTAAAACTATTTTTGTTTCAACTGTTTTACATGTAGTAGAGTAAGTAAAGTACACCGAACAATTTTTTCCATTTAACACTAATCCAGTGGTGAAAACATGTACGGATTTGACAAAATGCTTCAAATAGTCCCATCTTCACCAGCTAAAACATCAAAATACTGCACACAAGTTAATGCATCAGTGAAGGGTGGTTGTGAAATGTCACTTGGAAAAGATATAGTGGGGGAACATTGCGCAGTGCGGGAGATATAATATATTTCCATGCTGCAGCTGTACAATCTGTCACATGAATGTAGCAAAGCCAGCATCTGTAATAACAATCAAATATAATACAATTATATAACACAAACTAGGTGCCTGAGAAAACTGTAGATTATTTTTTTTTGGAGGGTAAAATCTTTAAATAATGATTTATATCAAGATATTTTCTACATTGTGGTTTTGTTACTATTAATCAAATAAAGAATCTTTCCCGGATGTGCATGTGATAGCAAACTGGTATCTTTCAGTTTTGAGCTGTTAGATTAATAAAATAATGTCAATCAAATTTTCATTGGTTGTAGACTTCCCAGAATTTTTTCCCTACCTGTGGCAATTTTTGTAAACAACAGAGAATCATGTGATGCATAAACATCATGTACTTTGCATTTTTCACTTGTTGTTTTTTTGCAGCTATTAAAAAAAGAAATTATGCCTAAGTGCCTGCAGTACAACTTAAAGACCACTCATTGCTTCTAATATTGTATGTCATAAAGTAAGCTTCTTTAGCAAGTGGTTTTAGTCGTCACAAAGGCTTTGTCTCCACCATTATGCGTGTTTAAAATGTTTTATCGTTGTCTGAACTAAGTCAATGAAAGCCAGACAATACTAACTTTATTTGTATTTCTGCAGTAGCCCATATGAACTAGAGCCTCATCGTTCAGGTGAGATGTTACAGAGAGGTCACTCAGGATAAAAAGAAAGCTTGTCGTACGACGCCTCAGCCTAGCTGTCACTCTGGTGTCACACATACACGCACAAGTACATACTCACACACACACCTGGACATTATATAGCTAATAAGCCCACTTTTGATTGACAGGTGACATTTCATTATGGGGAAATCATGGGGGCACAGTGCAAATACAACCAGACATGACACGCACAATGTCAAACGAAGACTCACTGCAGATGCAGACAGACAGAGCAAGTAAACTTTGCTGCAGGACTTCAGACTGAATCTCCAGACTTTCCACTGTCATTTTGATTCCATTTAACCACAAATCCTCACAGAGAACTTCTGCGAAAACAGGCATGTTACTCTGAACTGGCAGGTCTGCATAACACTCATTTTTGATCAGTTCAACGCAGGCTGCTGGGGGCGTTGGATAAATTGGAGTTGAGCCCACCAAGAGATTGCTGGGATATACCCATATCCAGTAGCAACGTAGTGCTTGTGTATGAATTTAGTAAACACAAATAAAAGAAGAAAGTCGTACATAATTGGAGTTTATTTATATCAACCAATTAATGTATTCATAAAAATAAAAAAATCACAATAAATGAAAATCACAATAAATTAGTTATAATATATATATATATTGCAATCTATTAGAGCTTTTGACAAGTTCCATTTTCCATCCTTTTGCAACTCACTCCCCATCAAACAAATAAAGAAAACATGAACCCATAAATGTTGGAAGAAATAATATATACAACTTGAGATGCTTGCTCACTTGCCAAGTTTAACCTAGGTATAAAAAGTATTGTGTTTTATTGTATTTCATTTTATTTCATAGACACAAGGCTGATTCACTGATGCAATGTCAGGAAAGCGAAATGCTGCGTTTTAATTGCTTAGATCTTCAGTCACTCAAGTCCTCGTGGGCGGGAGTACAGACGCTTAGCGAATCAGGACAGGCACACGCTGCCGCAGCTGAACTGCCCATCAAACAGTGAGAAACATGGCGTTACGAGAGCTATCGTCGCTGGAGAAATTTTTAGGACTTAAAAAGCCAAACAAGTACAGTACCCGAGGGGATAAAAAGGTGATATGATCGTATTTTATTATAACGTCCACTGCCAGGTTTTAAACCGCTATTTAATTCTAAGGAAAGCCTGTGAGCCATTGCTATTATCGCATATAAGCTAGTCAGGTAATGCTAACGACCTAGCCATGTGTGTTGGCTCTCCGAGAGGTTATTCTTCCTTATCCCGTGAATCATTATATTGTTCGCCAGTGGTATTCTTTATTCGTTGGGCAGGCCAAGGGAACATACCCATGTTATGAGCTCTCTTATTTCCATATGTCAGCACAATGGAACGAGCTCCATGCTTCGCGCATGCCCCTCAGAAGTGAGGGGAGGGGCGGGATGTCACTGTGTAGCAGTGGTTGGCTGATGTGTATGTGGAATTATAGCACTGTCAGGAGGGGTGACGCCTGAGTTACTGATTTCTGGTAAATAGAGGTGTGTAATAAACATTAGAGGAGAGGATAAAGCTCAATGAGATAGAAAATACATATATAAACTGTTATTGCACTGAAAAGACCTCTCATTGGTATTAGATTGAATAAAAATTATCAATTTTTCCATCTGTCTGTACCTTGCTACCTCTCCCCTCAGGCGCCGGTGCTACAGAATAACAATGGTCCTCCACTGGTGGGGCTAGTGACTATCGCCTGTCACCTGGTGAAGGAGGCCAAGCGCCCTGACCTGCTGGGTGTCTCTGCAGAGACCCGAGCTGTGGTGCATCAGTGGCTGGAGTACAGAGTGAGCAAGCTGGACGGCTGTACCAAGGAGGACACCAAAATCATACTTAAGGTAGAGAATGAAAACCTCATATTTAAGGTCTCAATACTCCCAGTTGTTAGGATCCACTAAATTTGGATCTGACTTAGCATTTTAACATGTTTAAAAGTCTCAAAAACAGAACAGTCATATAAAGAATATATGGCCCTCAGCGGAATATACAAACGCATTGGGAATTATTTATCATCAGAATTTATCATTAGGAATATTTGTCCCATTAATTCAGCTGCAGTGGTCGTGCAAAATCATGAAATCCTTTTCTACCTTTGAGAGGCGCCACAGACTTTCCTGCTCTCTCTTATTCCTTTTCTCCGTCCACAAGCAAGGCAACACTGTGTGTGGGCATGTTTGTCTTGTTAAGGCACAAGCAACAGGAACATAGACTGATGTATGGCCCCTTCAGTGACGTGGCCCCACACAACAGAGAAAAATGCTATAATGTGCTTGACGCCAGTCAGCATGAAATGGATCGCCAGGCACTGGTCTGGTGGACGCTTGGCGCCTCTTGGCACTGTCCTGTCAGCATGAAGTGTCTGTGCGTTTGTGTCTGTGTGTGCGCACTTCTCAGTGTGACACACTGTTGTGGCATGTCTGAGGAGTCATGCTGTGAGGCAGCATGTTATCTGGACAGGCCTCTTAAATATTTTAATGGTGCCACTTACAGAAGGAAGTCGCCCTGAGCAGCTCAGCTCTGGTGCCCAGTGGCCCCCTGTCCTGCTGCTTTAGCGGCGTCCTTAACACTCGTCTTTCAAACACACCAGTCATCCTCCATTAAATTGTCATGAGATAAAAACTGTCAACTGCAAGAGTTCTTGAACTTTTTCACCCCAGGATGCAAGTAGGAAATTCTGTTTCTCAAGCTGAGACCTATTTCTGATGTAAACATGTTGTCACTCATGTAATGAGACCATAAGGGAGACAGTTTGGTCCTGAACCCGGAGTTAGCTGAATATTAGGGAGTCTGTCACTCCAGTACTCAAACTTGCACTGGGTGACTTTCTGTTGCCACAGAAGTTTACTATCGATGCTTTTATCAAGCCAATGTGCTGTACTGCTCTCAAACCTCATGAATTCTGAGGCACTGAGTGGATAGAGTGGATAAGTGACAACTGCTCACAACCGGTCACTTGACCCGCATTTGGAGACGCATGTTAATGAGTTATGATTGCTGCCTGTTTTCGACAGAAAATCTTTGCACCATCAATCAGAAAGATTGAAAACAATTAATTGCAATTAAGATTTTCCTTAAAAATAATTTGTGATACCCAGACATTAAATTAAAGAGTTCTTGAGAGAGCTTGACAACCATAACATTTACCCCAAAGGCCTTGGATGAGTAGAAAGTTGTGTTGGGGCAATAAATTAAAGACATCACTCTATCTTAATTAAATAAAATAGCTACTTTTTTCACTGAAATGTGAAAGCTCTGGTTAATAAGTTGATGAATGTATTCATGTCAGTCCAGAGATGTTGCTTACTGCTTAGTCATATAAAGAAGCTGGATATAGAAAAGCAGCCTAAACAATATTGTCATAAATATCTCTCCTAAGTCATCTTTCAGTCAAAACCAGTTTCCAGCAGACAGAAAAAAAGACATTCTGACACACCTCTGACAAAGATTACTAAACAGACACTACACATAAACATTCCAGTTATTTTCTGCTGCAAATGTAACTTGTGCCGTATTCTAAGTTATTTATTGGTTCAATTTCTGTCTTATGTGGAAATGAACAGCTGTACTTTCCTAGCCTGTATGTGACCTATGTGCTGGGCGGGGGTAGCAGAACTGCCTCTCGTCTGATGCTCGACTGGGCTTCAACTCCATGGCTGTAGGCTAAAAAAAGCAAGGATCTGATTGTGGAAGGAGAGGAAGTCTGCAGTCTTCATGCCTTGTTTGGCATCACCCACTCTTGCCGCACAATAACTCCATTTGCCCCCAAGATGCTCAGTGTGCATGGAGTGTTTCCTTCACACAATGTACAAGTGCTAAAGATGGTCCCTTCCCCTGGGACCAGCACTTCCATGCATGACTTTGGACTGAGAAATACACATCATGCTGCCCAAGTTTAGGACAGCTTCATTAGATCTGCAAGCGAGAGTTGTAGTCATTTGGTAGTGGAGTAAACAAATAGCCTGTTTTGAACAGCATCTGTGCTAAGTCGCCAGTCATGGGTAGAGATGCCATTCCCCCTCAGGTTACATATTATTCCTATCCACATAGCACAGCACACACACACGCAAGCTGGGATCCAGACTCATGTACCTCACGCACCATCCCAGATATATAGGTTAACGAACCTGCTGTCATGCTCTCTTTAGGTCTGTCGTCTCCATTTGATCAAGGAACATTGTGAATAAATTAGTTAATAATATGAAATTCTTCTTAAGCAGCAACATTCAACTACCTTTGTTTATCAAATGCAAAAGCAGAGTTTAATGGTTCCCTCGATAATGTCTTTATTTAGTCATCTGTCATGTGAAGACAATTGTGTCTGCATATAATTATTTACCCTAATACCTACTAGGACTGAAATGATTAAAATGATGATTAAAGGATCACAGTGATCTACAGAAAATAATATTCATGATTATATGACTATTATATAATTATAATTTTAATAATAGATTCATGGTTTTATTGGCGTGTTCTGTAAAACATACCAAACATTTAGAGGTTACAGCTTCACAAATGCTAAGAATTGCTAGCTGTTTTCCATTGATGTTGTTTGGCTACAAATTAGACTTCCTGGGTTTGCTGGGAACTAGTAATAGTCAACTGGTTTTATTTTTAAACATTTTATAGGCAAAAGTGATCATTGGATAATTGTAAATGTATATCTGCATTACAATTTCTAAAAACAACCAGACCTGTTAAATATTTATGGAGTTTTATTCTGACATTATCCACAAATGTGTGTTTGCATGTTCACAACCTGTTGACGGGTCAAATGTAGAGAACAGAATTTCTCCCCTGCGGGATTGATAAAGCGTAAGAAAATAGAAATGATGACTGGTTATATTGAGTAACTTTCTCTTCCAGGACCTCAACCTCTACCTGCAAGACAAAGTGTACCTGGCTGGGAACCAGTTCACCTTAGCTGACCCACTCATGTACTATGGAATTCATCCACTGATAGTAAGTCACCTTTTCTCTCACTGCACCTTTAGGTGTCACATATCATTCAGAAGTGCCGTCTCTGTATCTGTAGGTATATCCAAAGATATCTAATAGTCTGTATTTGAGTTCATCTTCAGTTGCTGTTCACAGTAAAATATCGGGGTGGATTATATTTAGTCTTGGGTAATGATTCGTGTTAGAGAAAAGTATCAGCACTCACTTCAGTCAAACTGCAACTATAATTAGCAGCTTTTCACAGTGAATAACACAAAACTAGTCACATGGTCAAAGGTCACCAAGAACAAGTTGGCAATAACACAGATTATAAACACATTCTCACTTCAGAGAAAAATAAATGAGGCATAAAATGTGATGTCTTAAGTCCCAGATCAGGGACAATAAGTTTGTTACGCCTTCTAGGATAGAAAAAAAAAGTGAGTTTGGAAATTAGAGAGACGGACTGAGACGGAGGGAGGAAGAGATCACATGTTAAGAGATGTCAGTGGTTATAGCGGAGATGGAAGGTTGCCTGCGCCACCAGGCAGAGGAGCGTCACTTTGGTTCGCAATCAGTTTGGTTTTTAACCTCGAGGACATGGGGTCAGATAACCCAACCCTTAACCACGGACTGTCCTGATGTTCAATTCATGGAAAACAAGATTACACGAACATTAAACCTGACTGATCTTACAATGGTTTCAGGCTGGAATGCTGTCCGTGTGGGGAATTTCCACATGCAAGTTAATTAGATAATGTAACAGCACAAGCCTATTACGATTCATTTTCCAAAGACATGCTGATTAATTAGACTGTTATTCATATTCCGTTGTAGATTGAGATCTGTATCATCCGTCGGGATGGGTACTGAAACCCCGATATTAAACGGGCCCAGTGGCTAAATTAGGAATGATCGTAGTATTGATAAGCTCTGACTGTCTGTCTCTCACATGTCTCTATATATACTGTATAAAAGGGTTTATCTGAGTCGGTCTCCGTCTGAAGCGCAAACATTCAGCGGCTAAGCCTGTTTCTTTTCTCCCCCAGGTTGACTTGACCATCCAGGAGAAGGAGCAGTACATGAATGTGACGCGGTGGTTCGACCACATTCAGCACTACCCCGGCATCCGACACCACCTCCCTCCAGTAGTTGTGCTCAGGAACAGAGTTTACACCGGCAGGCACCACTGAAAC
This sequence comes from Macroramphosus scolopax, assembly GCA_901007825.1. Taxonomy (NCBI): domain Eukaryota; kingdom Metazoa; phylum Chordata; class Actinopteri; order Syngnathiformes; family Centriscidae; genus Macroramphosus; species Macroramphosus scolopax. Next base: position 10,063 of record CAAKHC010013786.1, on the reverse strand, counting down.
CTGACCAGACCAAGCTGGACTTGTCACAAGCTCGTATGTCCTCTGGATCAAAGTGCTCACCAATACAAGAACCACATCACGGTTTTTATATTTTGATGAAGTCTCCACATTGTCACTTCTCCTCAAAATCTTCTTTTGTTTGCCTTTTTATGTTATCGGGATTCCTGCCTTTATTTTCGGTTCTGGTCACATGCCTGAACATCCATCCAGTATTAAGCTGTACCACTTGGTGAGCAGACAGCCAATCACTCGCAGTATGTCAAATCAGAGAAGAACAAAACAGTATATAAACATTATAAGAGCATAAAGTTAAGAAGCAGACTGTTCGGGACTGCTTGATAATAAAAAAGTCACATCACATTATTTAAGCATGCCTTGTGTTTTTAATAAAGGTAATGCTCAGTACCTTTGGCTGTTAACAAGGGCTGGCAATGGAGGAACGAGTCACCTGTCACTCTCACTGTTTATAAGCAGATGGTGTTTTGACTTTCATACAGCTGTGGGAGCAACTATGAAAAAGATCTGTTGGTGTTTTATGTCATTCGTGTTTGTACTTTTGTTGGGAATCTACTTTCATGTTTTTTTTTAAGGGAAAGTAAGTGGTGTGAGCTTGATTCAAAACAATGTGTTTTTATTTATAAGTGGTCACTAAATGATGATTCTTTGTTCCATCTGAGCCTCCAACACTGTGTGACAAGTATTACAGGGTTTAAGAATGTTGAGCTATTACTTAGCTGACGGTATGTTCTGTCCTTAGGAAAAACTGCATCCTTCACGCCAGCCAATGCTTTTTCCCCTCAACAGTTTGTCCTAATAAATGTGGTCACTGGTTGACCACCAAAACCCAAAATGACCACAAGTCACTTCTGAGTTCACATTGTCCTGCCACCTCGGTCTTCCTCAGCACTCGTCTTTATCAGGACTGTGGCTGTTTTGATTTCTTTTTCTCCGTGTGATTTAATTGTTTCCACATCCAAATCTCAGCCCTTCCGCTGCACAGTTCAGTTTTCTGTGTGTATGTTCTTGATTACATCGCCGCTCGCTGTCCCACTTCCTCACCACCAGTCGTGTGGGCAGCAGTGAGCAGTTGAGCGTCAGCCCCAGAGTCAGAGATCAGAGTGAGGCTCCAATCAGTCCCACTACCACCACTGTTGATGCTGCAGGCCAGAGAGAGGGCAGCGGGCTCACCAGCTGCCACACAGATCCAGCCAGCCAAGGCCAGAACTCAGGCCCCTGGGCGACAGTCAGCCACTGTGTGTCATTTCAACCCTCACACTCCCACGGGGCTATTGGAGAGAGAAGGACGAAGGAAGCAGGGAGCGAGGGAGGGAGGCCACAGAGAGAGCAAAAAAAGAGCACCCAGAGGCCGAGGGATCTTTTTGTGACGAGAACAATGATCTTCGCCTCCTACAGCCTCCCTGCTGCTGGCTGGATGTTTGCTATTAGGACCATTAATAGGCCAAGTCATGGCAGCGTAGCCAAGACCTGTGGATGTACTTAATAAAGGCAACGATAATGGAGAACGTTAGAAGACAATGAGGGAGGATTAGAGGAACAAGTACGTCATATTGATTGTAGGCAGTGCAGGTACTAGATATTCTTTGCTTTATTTTGCAGGCGTCTCCTAAACCATTAAACAAATCAGACTTCTGTGCTAAAATATGTTTTCAGACCAGCAGGTCATTGCCTCATTGTTTGTTGACAGCCTTCTGTGTAAATGCCCCTATTTAACCCATGTTTTTTTTTTTTATTTCCCCGTCATAGTAGAGAGCAATCTGACTCTTTGTTGCTCAAAGCTGCAGCAATTCTTGTCCTCTAATGCAAACGTAATATTCATCCTGTGCCAATGCATCAAAGGGATTCGCAGCTATTGACCCACAACTCCTCTGCAAGTAATTCACTGTGTACTTTCCATGTTTCCCAACAACTTGGTTTCCTTAAACCAATCCGCCAGAAGACAGAGCTATCGTTCAATAAAGTTCCTTCGACCGCTCGCTGTGTGTTTGTTGTGTTACGGAGATGTGAAGGAAAAACAGCCCGAAGTCATTGGAGGCAGCCTTGTGACTAGACGGGACAGTTTATGGTGTGGTCTTCCATTAAAGAGGCCTTTGTCTTCTCGCTTGTGTTAACATTTAGTTGGAATGCTGGTGGACGGTCGTACATGTTTTTGAGGCCAAAACAAAAAAAACAACTTGCTGACAAAAGTTGCAGCAGACAAATATTTGTAAAATAATAACGGTTGCTATGACTACCGGTGTCTGTTCATGCAAGGTAATGATATATTTATACAATAAATACCAAAACAAACCATCTTTAATCTCTTCAAAAGATTTGATCATGAAGAAAAAAACATTTTAAAGTTGTTACATCTTAATTCAATGGCTTACTGACTGTTGGCAGAATCTCAGATTGCTTGTGTACAACAGCATCACAGTCAGATTCCAGCCTGATCAAACATCAATATATAACGTTAGTCAAAGCCA
>CAAKHC010013785.1:15466-32580 GCA_901007825.1 Macroramphosus scolopax | reverse complement strand
TGTCCAGGAAGATGTTGGGTTCTATTGATTCCAGTCATGAGTTCATTTAGACATTCCTTGGAGCAAAGTGAACCACATACTCAGCCATACATCCAGAGCTCCACCAGGATCCTCCTACAGAACGAGCGCTAATAATTGGCAGCAGCTGATTTGCATGCTGAACGGCTCGGATATTTATTTAAATTTAATTTCGCTCCCGCACACGGTGTACTGTAGGCTTTTGAGCCGGAGTCACATTAACCCCTTGACTGGTTATTATGCAGTGCACGACGTAGCCCACGCACGATGAATATTCATACTGATGGCGTTCCTCGTGTCTCGCGCCCCTCCCGCCCCGCCCCTCCCTCCCTCCCCCCGCCGCCGCGCGTCATATCAGCGTGGCGCACCGCGCGGACCGCATCTGCAGCCGTGGTCCCCAAAACACAAGCACCGGTCGTGTTGAGGTCTGAAAACAATGTCTAAGACTCAGATGCCCAGCAGAGACCAAGCTCTGAGCGGACGGGAGGAGCGGATGGTCGTGGCAGGTAAACACAAAGTGACAAGCTGAATCTCTCAAGGTCAGAGTTGACACAGGATGACGTCTGAAAGCTCCCACAAGGTTGAGTTGTGAGTGACAGTACATGTGCACACAATCAGAGGTATATCAGGATTATATGTATAATATTGAAAGTTAATTTAATTCAGTTATGAATGTAAATTTGAATTAATAGTGTTTGAATGATGTAAATGACTTGTTGTTTTCCCAAATAATTTGCAGGCTTTAAAGCATGATGCAAACTGTTCTACCTCAAAATGTTCAAATCATTAACTTTATTTAACCTTTATTTAACCAGGTGAGACACTAAGAATAAATTCTTATTTACAATGGCGACCTGGCAGAAGGTACAGGTAGGGGATAAAAGAAATACAAAGTTTAAACAAAGATTATTGATAACGTTGACTCGTGATCGGGACACTGGCAGCTCTTTCAATCCCACTCCTGTTCTTTCTTGCACCATTGAAGCGAAAGGAAACCTGAGTAGCGTTTTGGGGCACGAGGAAATATCTCGGACGTGCCTCGACCCACATGGTCGCAGAGGTTAAAAGACCAAAGACGGATGTGACGAAGGAACCTAAGAATACAGAAAGCGAGGTCGGGTCATTAGCGGCGGCCGGCTGTCGCTGTAACACGATATCGCCCGTTAGCGAATGCAAGTTAAGCACAACTCCTGTAAGTTCAGACAACAAGCTCAAAGCTCAAAGCGCCGCTGACCCGCCACAGCTTTTCGGTCGGTGGTCAGTTTTCTCCCTTCGAATAACGTTACAAGTAGTGCGGTAGTCATATCAAAGGAAATTAAATGTGTTGACATCGTAGTATCAACACGTACGAGGAGAGATTACATTTCTATAACATAATATAAGGGTTAAAAGGACATTTCCTCCTATAGACTTTAACCATCAGGGTGTTGGATGTCTCTCATTTGACCACAGGTGGCAGTTTCTCTCACAATCTTTCTTTGCACTAACCGAAAGGTCCAAACTCTAATTTTACCTGTTTATTTAAGTTCCAACACTCACCTGTGGTCACAAGCTTTCGGTAGTGACTGAAATACTGAGACCTCTGTGTCTGAAATGAATTTCCTCCATAGGCTGGCTGCTGCCGCCCCTGTGATGCAACAGTATGGAACACACCAGTGCTCATGTGTCGTCCCATTCGTCCCTCCAGGAAGTCAACGACATGAGTGCAGGTGCAGCTCTCTGGTACAGACGCGGCTCCTTCGCCTTACGGTGACTCACTGTCACCTCTCGAGGAACAAACTGGTTATTGAGAGACAAGATGGACCGGCGATAGCTTCCTCAGGCTAACAGGCTAACGGTTGCAGGGTGTGAGTGTTGGTTATGGCTTTAAGGTGTAATTTCTTGAGAGCCCTTCACAGGTCCAAGGAAGTTTGTAACATAAACAGATCTAAACCGCATAGTTTAACTGCAGTAAAATGCCTGTTACTGCACAGGACATGTACTTCAATCTGAATATATATACAACCGGACTTGGCAGATTCCTCATGTGCCTCACATGACAGTTTGCATTTAATGCAGATATCTCCGTCTCATCAGTGTGTCCGACATTTTCATTTACCTTTTCACCACGTCGTATTATCAGAGCTCGGGACAGGAGGGTTCGTCGGTGTGTGCGATTAACGAGGAACACGGTGCTCCTGGTCGTCACCTGCTCGAGTGTACAGCATCCACCAAGTGCATTGTGGGAGCTGGGTGTGAGTGCTTCAGAGGAAGCATTGCCGCAGCGTCCAGAGGCCCATCTGGGCATTATGCGCATGAAGGCTCCGCCCCGTCGTAAGTTCCTGCTCCGTCTGTCGGAGCAGCTCGGAGACACCGCATGGCAGAAATCTGTTCCTCCCCTTTCACCGTGGGGGGCAGCTTAGGTGGGGATGGGGTTCGAGTGTGTTTATGTGTGGGTTGTGTATTGGAATAGCGAGCTCCTGCGATCGCCGGTGTGGGCCAGTAATAATGAGTCATTTAAGGACTGCGTATGTCCTGCACAGTTTGCGTATGTGCATGCTCACATTTGTCCCCTCTCTGAAATGAAGATCACTTATTTTGAAAGTTCTGGCTCCTCAGCCCCGTTTGAAGGAAGCTTCCTGTTCAGACGTCCCGGTGTCCTCCGCTCCCTCCCTCTCTCCAGTCTGTAATGTACTCGGTGACCTTGGCGAGAATGATCCAGTGGCAGATTGCTACATGGTGGGGGCACAGTAGCTATTATTTTGAGGCAGTGCAGGATAGACTGCCAATATTTCTTCCAAACAGGATGGGGGAGGTCAGCTGACCAGAATCAATCTCTGTTACATGCTTCACTATAACTCTTAAAACCAGGTTCATGGCGGAGATATATTTTCTGGAACTCTTTCGTTGTTGTTGTCTCTCTCTGCCGTCTCCAGATGCCCTTGCTGTGCAATGAGCACAAACAAGGGAGGAAAGCAGGCAAATTAAGTAAACAAACAGGAGATAAATTAATGGCAGACAGATGTGCTCATGGGCAGCGCTGCGAGTCAGTGAGTTGGATGGGCACGTTAGTGCAGGAACGTCTTTACTTGAACCCCAACAGGGATGTTTGCATGTTGGTCCTGTGGATTTCAGACTCACCAGTTTCTGTCCCGTAGTCAGTCAGAGACTTTGAAAGGCCTGGATTAACCTCCGATTTCCAACTGCCATCTCTTGTCCAGAGCACACTAGAATGGCTTCCTCTGACTCTGATGTTTAAATCAGAGGTGGAGACAGAAGGTCGGCCATCTTGGACGGATACTTACGGTTTTATCATGTTGCATCAATGCAACAATTGCATATTCTAGATTATAGTGATGTATAGCAGGTGTATATAGTAGATTATAAAGCAAGATGTTAGTTTCCATGTGACTTAGCAGATGTCAGGTGACATTCGCTGCGAGCGTTCTGTTTTTTTTGTTGTCCAAATGGCAAAACCGGAAGTATCTGACCAAGTTGTTTTACCTTCTACGTATGTGCAACTTGCATTTTTGGTTGATCCATTCATGACAGGTTCTGTTTTAGGGGGGTCACAGGAAAGAAAGACTGTGTCTGTAATGTCACAGCTCAGCGCCTTTACACACCAAGAAGCCCTGTGCACGGCCCATCCTTTCCTACAGCTGCTGAAAACTATTGCAGACAATTGATGGAAGAATTAGGCCTCTTGCAAGTTGCCTCCTTTACCTAAATATGATGCCTTTATTTATTCGTATTGACCAGGAGGATGCTCTTCCTCTCCTATATAATACCTTCGGGCGGGCCTCAACAGGATGTGCCTCCATCTTGCTGGAAGCAGATAAAGGAGCCAGTGGTATTGTAGATAGTCCTCTCCATAGCAACTGTTTCCGTTGCTAGGATACGGAATGTATGGAATGCATTGATGGCGAGAAAGTTGTGCTCTCCAGAGTCTAGACAGTTTCCTAACCTTCAACAGAGACAACTTTTAATAACACACAAGTGTCAAAACACCAAGTTTGGTGATGAGTTTTAAGGCCACAGCCACATTGTTGTTTGGTGACTGTTCTTGGACCACCTCCCGCCAGCCTTGCCTCTTCCCTCCCCTCCCCTCCTTTGCCCCACTCGTTCTCGCCCCAACCCATCCTCCCATACAGCAGAGGGTAGTTGGCACCAGTATAAAGCATCAGCCTCCTCTGACGACTCGTGCCTGACTCGCTGCCAACCTGTGTGAAGCTAGAAAAAGGAATAGCGGAAAGGGAGGGAAGAGGAAGAGAGAGGGAAAGAGAATGGATTTTTTTGGAAGGAAATAAACAGAGCAGCCTGGAAATCGACCTTTCCGTCACAGGTTTTGGAACCGAGGGATAGCACCTCTCCCGCGTCTCCGCATGAGGGGGGCAGCAGCGCTTGGACTTCAGTTGTACGGGTGAGAACGACGGGGCTAGGGGGTAAAAGCGGAGGGGAATAAAGACTAAACGCCCAACAAAACAAGTCGAACTGGTCATTATTATCCGCTAAGCCACCGATTGTTTTGCCCTTGACTGATGGTAGCCATAATGCAAGCGGAGTGGCAGGGCACGGGGTCCGATGTGTTGGTGCTGGTCCAGCTGCCCACCAGCACCAGACTAGAATCAACAAAACGTCCTCCGCCTTCAGTTCGGTGGGACTCAGATACACTCCAAAACAAAAGTAATTACACCCATTCCACGTCCAAGTTGGAAAATTCCTTTGCGTGAATCCTTCCCCCGTATTCAGCCTGTTTTCTTCTTTTGTAAGCTCAGTCACCCTCCCAGCTTTTTTTTTTTTTTTTTGTGTCATCCACTGTTCTTTCGTTTTCCTGGCGTCGTCGGGCAGCTCAGTGAGGGTATTCAGCCAGTTCTTTTCTCGGTGCCTGTGTGTGTTAGGTGGGTAATTCTGGCAGAATGAGGTGTGGGAGCTGGGCTGGCAGGGGGGGGCGGGGGGGGACCGCTGCGCTCTGCACAGTGAAAGGAGCCAGCCTGGCACTATCTGGACCTCCGCCAGCTGCTCCATGGGAAAAATACCCCGAGCAGCGGTTGGTGTGCGAAGCGATTGAGCGTCCGATTGTGCGCATGTGTGCACGCAAGCCGGTGTGCATGTGTTCGTAAAGGGAGAGAGCGCGAGGGATGCTGGGAAAGCGGTGCGAGGAAGAGGGTGTGAAGTGAAGATGGAGAGCATCTGAGAGAGGAGAGGGTGGGGAAGTTTGGCTCGGAGTCGGCCGCTCCGTGTGTCGGCATGTTCTTGGCGGTCTTCGTTTTAACTTCTCTTTTTTGTTTGTTTATTTGTTTGTTTTTTCTCTTGGACGGAGCCGCTTGGTCTTTTTTATCTAGCGCCCAAAGGCACGATGCTCTGAAAGCCAACAGAATACTTCACTGCCTTTCTGCTACCCTCATGTGTTGCTTCTTACTGGCTATTTACTCCTCTTAGTGTCTTGGCAGGCTGATCCCTCCTCCTCCTCGTCTATTGCACACTCTTCTCATTTTCTTTCGCACTTTTTTATCACCACGGCCAGAAAAACAGTAGACGAGTAAGCAGAAGAGAGATGAAACTCACAGGGAGGATGAAGATTCCTCCTGTTCTCCCGCCACCTTAAGTCACCCAGGGACAAGCCGCTGACACAGATATACTTTGATTGCAGCTGACTGTGCCCCCGAACGGGATCTTGCAGCGCTACACAACCTGCTGCTAAAAGACAGAACTGTCGCACAACAGGAGGGCAGGAACGGACCGCCTGAGGGGAATCCAGGCCGCTGTGACATTTTAGGAGTCCTTTATGCTTCTACAGTCTGTTACTTCACAAAAAAACAAACAATTCTCTAATCTGAAAAAAAAAAGGATCGTCAAGGTGACACGAACGAGCTCACGTGCTGCGATTCTTCTTTTCATCTGCATCCTTCAGTCGGCTCTTTTCGGTCTACAAGTAAATGCTGCTTTATTCTTCCTGTCCAGGAAATGAACTATAATGTCAGATTAGAGATTGTTTGTATTCAGGTCATCGCCGCGCATCTCTAAGCGGCCGGAGAGCCGTCGCACGATGACCTCGGTGCAGGCGTCCATTATCGGCCGTGTGCCTAAGCCGGTCGTGCACCCTGTGGCCTGTTTATCTGCGGACTAATATTAGTGGTTGCAGTACAAACCAGCCTTGCTTAGTGGAGATTTGCACGCTAAGTCACCTCAGTCTTCTTAAACCCTAATCCTCCTCACACATCTGTGGGCCGCACACACCCACACGCGCACACCTACACACACACTCACACGTCCTGACTTCCTTTTTAGCGCTCTAATTCCATGCAGCACAGTTGGCAGTAGAGTGCCACCCTCCTGCCACCTCTCAGCACTTCACTTTGTTTTACTTATTCAGTATTTTTAACATATCAAAGACCTTCCCTTCCCTGACTCGTGTGGGGGGGGGGGGGGAATAACCAAAACCATTGGTTTTTTTGCTTTGTGGATAACTGATGGTACAAAGCGAAGCGCCAAATACACTCAACTTTATATCGATTATACCGTAAAGGGATCAGAGAATAACCCCTGTGTCTTGTGTAGGACGGCCAGGATTGAACGGTGTAATCCCTTAAATGTCTTCCAGCCTCTGGTTGATCCCCGGCCCTGGGTGACCCGGAACAGAGTTCAGACCTATAAGTCCTAATCGAAGCCTCCTTTTTTTTGGGGGGGCCTCTGAACCTGCAAGCAGATATTTATTGTATCAAAAACACATTGTTATGATCTGATTCCGTTCACAGACAAGCACGCGGTCAATGGGAACACCACCGTGGAGCCGTTCCCAGAAGGCACGGAGACCATCATGTTCGGTGAGATTACGCAATCACAATTAGACAATAAAAAGCGACCTCTCTGTTGATGGTGTGGTGCCCTTTATGTGCAGGTATGGGATGTTTCTGGGGCGTCGAGAGACTCTTCTGGAAGCTTCCAGGAGTCTTCTCCACACAGGTGGGCTACGCCGGGGGCTTCACACCCAACCCCAACTACGAAGAGGTCTGCTCAGGTAATATACTTTACCCCCTGTGTGTGTGTGTGTGTGTGTGTGTGTTCCATCTTTCTGCATCCCCTCTCCACTTTGACGGATATTAACCAATCGTGCTTCGATTCCTTTTGAGGAGGGCGAAGAGCGCTTGGCAGGACACTTAACTGTATGATCAGTCGGGGATTCAATCCCGTAAAATGCGAAAAGAAAAAAAAAAAGAAAAAAAAGAAACAGAGTGCGATAGTGTGTTTTAAGTATAGCTCTCACATCCTCTCTCCGCCTTCCCTTCATCTGCAGTCAACTTCTCAGAATGCACTGCTCCAGATGGGCTGCACCCCCAGTCCCCACCCACCCATGACCTACTTGTAAGGATTGGGCTCTGTACTGTGCTGTATTGCGGCGTTTCTCAGCAGAGGTGACTGCGTATGAAGCGCCCATACATGGGCTTCTTTCCCTGAGACGATGATTTGGCAAACAGGATGCTTAAATCCAGCGTTGACGGCGTTTGAAAATCCTTGGCTACCTATACATGTCGAGATTTGTCTCTCTCCGTTTTCCCTGTCAACATATTCTAATAGATTCATGTAGGGCATTGATATATAATTCAAATGAAGATGTCTAGATCTGTTTTTCGGGGGGTTGTGAGCTGATATTAGAGGACGTCTTGGTGCAGGTATGGCATGGGGGGGGCTGCATTAAGAAGAGGTGGAAAGACGCTTTGGGCTCGGCTGGCAGACTTTCTGAACAGAACCCTTCGAGGGATTATACTTTCCTATCTGCCTCCAGCAACAAGATGGCCAGCTATGGCAGCGGTTGGAGGTGGAGGCAGATGACAGGGAAGAAGAGAGAGATTGAGAGCTTCGGCAAGTCGGAGAGTAAACTTTTGACAGGAGGGAAAATTTTTAGAAAAAGGTGTGAGAAAAGAATTGTTGCCTGTCCATCGGCTGAAAGAACGCAGGCGTCGCTCCAATGGCCGTGACGGAGCAGAACACTGCGACAGCATCAGACTGAAGAGCTGCCAACACAGCCGGGGCAGGACAGTCAGACAGACAGACAGAGAGGATGGGCTGATGGAACTGTCAGGACAGCTAGGGAAGGATGGAAGGACAGGCGGAGGAGTGGACGGAGGAGCCGCAGAGACGTCGGTCCTGAGAGGGCAGATACCTGAGAAACGGAGGGGAGACGTGTCTTATATTCTATATGTATATTTAACCTCGACTTATTCAGTCTAATCCATTTTACAAATGTGTCAGTCAAGACTTTCTTCTGTACACTCGCAGCTCTACAGTTTCCTGAGAGGTTAAATCCAGCTCGACATCCTCACTAAGTGAGGCTGTCAGGGTCTTAAGACACCAAACCCGTGTGATTGTTCCAAAAATGACTCCTGTCAGGGTTTTCAAAATCGTCCGCCGCTAAGTTCGAATTTTGTTTTGGCAACTAGAACCGCCTGAGGTCACGGTAAGACTGCGCTCGTGGTTGGAAGAAAGCAGCGTTGACTGCTGATAAGACATGGGACGGGACTCCAGGCAGGGCCGGCGTGCCCCAGTCAGAACGATTCCAACAGGCTCCGCCCCCACCCGAACTAATATCAAATTAAGCTTGACAGCACATTTGGGATATTTCACGTGTCGCCCTCCCACCTACGATCCAACTCACATTTTGACGTCTATTCTATTTATAACTAAATTATTTGACTAAACAGGAAGTGACACTCTACACAAAAGTCAACTTACACCCAGGTAAAAAAAAAAGAAGGGTGTAGTTGGTATGAAGCTTGCGAACGGCCTCGTTAATTCCAGTTTAGAGACTTCGGGCGAGTTGCTGCACAGAACTAGTCTGTCGACTAGTTTGCGAGCTGTTGCCTCATCACAAACTCCCCGAGCATCCCCGGCTGCTGACATGTTGTTAGCTCAACTAAAGTAGCAAATGTAGCAAACAATTTTGGGCCCTGCTCCTTTGATGCTTTACAATGCATTCAATCCCCCCATTTTATTCTCTTTTCTTTTCACTGTTGCACAATTTGGACGACCGTCGCCGGGTTTGAAAGGCTCGTTCTCTTAAAATAAAACCAACAATTCGTGCAAAAAAAACCCCCATAAAGTTCGGCGTTCCTCCGGCATCGGGAGAGCCGTGATTGATTCCGATGAAACCCCCCAGTTTGGAATACACAACTTCCCCCGTTGAAACAGGCGTCATGTTCATGATCTGTTTGGCACGCTGACTGTCATCTATTGACAGGAAGTGGGTCTCGGGCCAAATGTATGAAATTGGCAGCCCTGCTGCTATTGTCTGCAATAATGCACCTGATGTTTGCGCCTGTGTCGGCATGTGTGTGTGTTTATATGTTGTGTGTGTGTGTCTAAAAGCTCACGAAATGGCTCACAGCTGCGCCGCTACAGTTGATATACAACCTATAGCTGTTTCCTCATTGTTCCGAGATGCCCTTCCACGCGGGGTGGTCCGTGTCAGGAGCGTCCTCCCCCACGGGGGCGACGCTGTGTGGGTTAGTCGAGGGGTAGAACGTGCAGGAGGCACGACACAAAAACTGTGCCGTGCTCAGGTAGCTGGTTTGGAAATAAGTCGTAAACAAGCCTCTCGCTGCCTGAGCGTCTCACGTCCGGCACGTTTCAACAGGAGCTCACGAAATACGTTTAGGGCCGCAGTGTAGGTGTGAATGCACCTTCATATTTACATTAATAATGAATCACGTGTGATGAGGTGTGTTAGAATACCTCGCCTGCTGTAAATGTGTGTGTGTGTGTGTGTGTGTGTGTGTAGCCCCCAGCCCCAGAATGCCTCCAGGCGGTCTGTTGAAGCTTTGTGGTCCGAGCAGCTGCAGACAGGCGCAAGCTTCTGTCTGCTTTTTGGTAACTTCCACTGTAAGCTACGACCTTTATGTCTTTTTACCCCTGGAAGCCACAACATTATCGGGAGGAATCGGGAGGAAGACGGAGCAGTGACATGACGTGTGTTTCCCCTCCAGGTCTGACCGGACACACCGAGGTGGTGAGGGTGGTCTTCTCTCCGAAAGACATCGGCCTTGAGGAGCTGCTGAAACTATTCTGGGAGGGTCACGATCCTACACAAGGTAGCAACACACACACACACACACTCACAAAAACCCAAAAAGTCACCCTCAAGTAAGACCCGTCCCGAAGGGCAACGGGGTGTATTAGAGCAGAAGGATGATGCCCAGGCGTGTGCATACGTGTGCGTTGTGGCGGGGGAGGTCTCCTGGGTGTAAGTCAATGCCAGACAGTGTTAATGTGTCTGAGATCCAGCCATCCATGGAGAGAGACACCAGTGTGGTGCATGTTCAAGCCCCGACTGCAGAGACGTCCCCTCTCTGTGTTGGAGCTGCGGTACATTTCCAACATGAACCAGCCTTTTGTCCTGTTGTGCTTCTTGGTTGAAGTTGTCAATCGCAGGAATGTTGTCGTCAGTTTAAAAGCATTAAAGGGCTCTTCCCAAATATTTTCCACGCAGTTCAAACTCAACCTTACCATTTGGATCCCTGTCTCCTCACCTCTCGTCTGTTCAATGGCAGTCGTCTTACCCCCCGCCCGTCTCTCATCCCCCCCCCATCGTTGACAAGGTCCCCATCCCCCCACGACCTGTCTCTCCATCTCTTTTCAGTCTCTTGTTTTCTCTGCTCACCAGAGGAGGTGATGTAAGAACATTAATGCACCGGGAGGGCACAGGAACAGTTTGTGTGCATGTATATGGAGGGGGTGGGGGTGGAGGGGGGGGGACGAGGGATGGGGCATGAGAGAAAGAAAGAGAGAGGACAGGCAAAGAGGTACTCTGCTCACTCATATGGAATGTAGGGAGGGGCATGACAAGTTGGGAAGAGGTGGATCAAAGATTCATAGGCCCGGTCTTCAGGCTTAAAACCCGCTTGCACACACACACACACACACACACACGCTCAGGGAAGTTACGTCAAATCTTTCACATCCTCTGCATCTGACATGATTGCTCTTTCATACGCTGCGACCGACGCTATAAAATAAAGATACGTTCGGCACCAGCCAAGTGAACACGTACAGAAGCTGACAGAACAGCTCCACCTGAGGGTTTTCATACATTCATCTTTACCTCGCCCAAAAAAAAAGGAGGAGAAAGTTTAGTATTGAGAATCATCGTCACCCCCAATCTAAAGACATTCTTCCGCTGTTCATTGTAGCTGAGGGCAGAGACACGTCTTACTATGGGCAAAGGCACAGGCGGAGTGGAGCCGACACGCCACGGGGCAAAGGCAGTGAGGCCAAAAGAGTAGTCATGCATTTCCCCTGACTCACAGCCTTGTCTCATCTCATGTTTTATTAATAGCATGCAGCTTATTGTCTATGCGCTCCATGAGTTGTTGTTTTTTTTTTTTTTTTTCCTTCCCCCCTTTTTTGTCACATTTAAGAACAGGCGACATATTTTAAAATAATCACAAACTCAGATGAACATTTTTTTTGAGTTTTTCTGCGAGTGTAACTCGCCGCGCGTGACTTCAATGTGAATTCCTGCCGTCTCTCTCTCTCTCTCTGCCTTCCACGATTCAGGGTTCACGTGTAGCAGAAATTCCTCTGATTTGACAAATGTGGCGTGATGTGGCCCGCTGGCTGTGCCTTCACGCATGCTTAAGCTCCAATTTATTCTGTCCACCTTAGAGATGGGCTTAAAAGAGAATGGAGAAATTAAAGGAAGTTTGCACTTTTTTTTTCTTCTTTCAACGGCAGCGATTTGCCAGAGATCATCACATATAGAGACGCAGCCCAGGAACATCATGGATTCTGTTTCCCCCCCGACCCAAATCAGCAGAACCCACCGTGGTTTTATATAAACTCCATGCGGTCGGACCAGTGGAGCTGATCATGCGTTGGTGCATATTCACTTGCGTGCAGTCGTTCTTTTTAACGTCTGTATGTATCTTCAAGTGTGTGTGTGTTTTGAGATCTGTGCCTTTCTGCTTTGCCTCAGTTCAAAAGGGTTTAGTCCCGACAACGTGATGTCGGGCTGCGTCAGCTCCACCAATCCAGGCCTGGATAGCAACATTAACAGCCAATCAGAAACTCCCAGCAGCCTTTGCTGTGTGCCCTCTTTCCATATTCAGCAACACTAGTCTCAATCTGCTGGTTTCCCTGGGATGTTGCATAAAGACCCCCCATTCAACACGCTCACGTATTATACGATTCTTATGTCTGCGTTATGACAACTCTTCAATAACGGATCTTCACACCCGAGCGCGCTGACAAACTCCCGGCAGTCAAAGTAACATCTGCGTGTCAAAGTTGTGTTTCATCATGGAGGTTGGGAACCCGATGTAGTTAGAATGATAACAGTTCAGGTGCAAACACACATCTCGTTATTACTGCACACACATTTCCATATATGGGCATGCGGTTCACTTCCTTGTCTGCACAAGTTCTCAACATACTCTGCTACTACTCGTGCATGCAAAAAAGCACACTTGCATATATATTGTGCATGCATGCAGCGTATGCATGGCTGCATTGTCGATGCAGTTGGTTCAGAGGCCTTTAGGAACATCTAATCCAGCTATTCTTATCATGTGCATCCTCTCATCCTCCTATTTCGCTCTACTTTGTTCTCCTTAACCTATCGAAACTTAAGTTCTTATGTTGCTCTTCCTCACCCATTTTGCACATTCTATTCCAGCCCCCCGCTCTCCTCCTGTCTCACCCCTCTGTATCACCTCACCCGTCTCACCTGCACCCCGGCCCTGTCGTCTTTTTTAGCGAGCAGAGCGGTGAGTGAACAAACGGCCCGCAGCCCGTCAGCACATCCGCAGAGCAGCGCAGTGAGTCGACCGCTCCCCGAGGCCATCCGCTCATCACACAAACACACTCGCATCCACTCACTCCTCTTTTATCTCTTAGTCACTCTCTCCTCCAGGCTCCTCGTCCTCCCTTCCCCCCCCTCATCCCCACTCTACCATCTCTTCCTCAGTTCCTCTTCTCTCCTCCGCTGCTGTTCATCTTAACAACCTAGGATAACCCCCCCTCTCTCTTTACTTCTTCATATCGTATCCCCCCCTTTCCTTCCTCTTCCCTTGTTCCCTCTATCCTCTATTTTTGAGGCCATGCAGTATTTATGGTGCGGGCTGCTGATGCTGCGTCAGTGAACCGGCATCACAGGCCTAAGATGGCCGAATCGTCTGTCCTTTGATAACGTCGGCACATTCATGCAAACCGGAATAAAGTTGGAGATCGGTTCATAAAAAAAAAAAAAAAATGGGACGGTTGGTCGTCATTGTTATGCATGCAATAGAATTTCTAAGCCGTGTTGTGCACGCTCTGCACGATCGGATTCTAAAAAGGCCTGGAGGACATTAGAAGTATGTATATGCAAGCGAAGCAGTGATTGCAGCCTGCGTCGCGTTTACCTCCGACGGGGTCAAATCGTCAACGTCAAGCAGGCGTCCATCTGCTGCGTCATGCGTGTGGCAGTTACCTCCTAACAATCGAAAATGAGCATGAATATTCCTTTATGTAATATCGTCACCCCAGCTGGCGGCGACACACGTCAATTCCCTTTTGGGGTACCCCCCCCTCCTGGTGTCACCACATCCCTCAATTTAGAGGTAACCCTGCCGTCTAAAGGCAAACCCCACAGGAGACGACCTTGACCCCTGACCTGTGACCCCCTGCCACCCCCATACTTTCGGATTCGCCTCCCCTGGTTGGCTGAGAGCGCTGCGCTCATTACAGAGTGTCAGTTATGGCGCCCTCACACACGCTGTGACAGCCCTAATTTATGGAGATTGTGCGGCACGTGTGTGCACAGCATGGGGGCGGATTTCTGCGTGTCCACTTGATTATGTTAAAGTTTGCAAAGTTAAGTCTTCTGGCTTTTATTAGACACTGTTTCCAGCACTTTTTGAGCGCAAGTAGAAGCTATGATGGGGCAAAATTGTGCACAAAAAAAAAGAGTTTGATGTGAAAAATCTGAGCTTTCTTATAAATATAAATCGCCTGCAGGGAAGTGAAACTGGCACTTTTCTCAATAAGTTCTAATACGATGTTTTATGAACTTGCAGCAGTGGTCAGGAGATGATATTCCTGTTAAGGTCATTTTTTAAAAGGTTATATTTGATGGGAACTCTCCTTAACCAAAGCTGTGTCTCATTGAAGATGATGATAGAATAGTGGATGAATCTGCAGCTGCACACTAGAATTAAGAGTAGGTGCTATCAAGTTCTATCAAACGACGACGGATTCCGATATTAAGAATCATTTGAGTAATATTGCATTCAAATAGAAGGAGCTCTATTTGTTACAAAGGGATGCAGCTATAAATAAACAGTGTTAAAGGGCCGGAGTCGCAGCGCTCTGACAACATGCCCAGAACCATGAACAGATCACATTAGAGAGCAGCGCTGCAGTCAGATACAAACTAAGTGAAGAGCTACAGAATAGATGACTGTGGTTATTGCAGTAATCTACACGACGTGCGCCTTCGATTTATATCCACTAGCACAGCTCCGCTGTTGGTATAAGTTTGCCTCCGTATGGGTTGTGCCTCCATCTGGCAGCCAGCAGAGCATCACCTTCCTCTGTATGTTTGCATATGTCACACATTCACTCCCCCTTATACACTGGAGGTTTTTTTTTTTTTTTTTTTTTTTTTTTGCACGTGCAAGCGAGTGCATGTGTGTGTCCACTGGGGATGCTCTCACCATCCCAACTCCGTACTCTGCCTCTGTCTCCAGCGCGCCAGGAGCGGCTTACATAAGAACAGGGCAAAAATAGCAGCTGAGAGAGGAGAGGAGCGAAGAGGGCTCTGCTGGCACGCACACAGTCGTAACGGGACCGCGGGGCACGGCACAACATACTATCACCAACACACACACACGGAGGGGGATATTGCAGTTATAGCAATTGTACCTATTTTATTGATGTTGTATGTTTTGTCAAGGGTAGCAGAAATGATCCCTGTCGATGTTTGTGTGAGAGCAGGTCGGCTATTTCTGGGTAAGTCTTACACTGATGCAGGGAGATGGAGATGCGGGGTTTCTTAAGTTTGTTATTCTGTTATGAGAATCTTTGTTTTACACCTATTTAAGCGCCGAGCGGCACCTGAAACACAGAAGCAATAAAGGAAGGAGGGACAGTAAGGAGGTGAGGTGAGGCTAATCCCGGCTCCGACAGTTGTTAAGGGATGAAGGATCGTTATGTAAAAAAGGGGAGAATAATCCCGGGTCAGGCCGCCGGTCCTGCAGGAGAGCAGGAAGAAAAGGATCACATGAAACTGGCACCGCGTCCTCAACAGTCACCAACATCCAGATTAAATGATCTGACGACTGTTTTATTCTTCTTTAACCTGTAACTGATGAATCCTCTGCACGCCGACCGCTTCTCTGGTACAGGCATGTTTATAAGGAGGAAACAAGTCGGGGTTTAATAAGGACGGAGCAGGACGGAAGGTGCGATGGAAAGTGGGGGACATAGCAGGCTTTTACCCCCCAACAGCTGGCAGAGACAAGCTAAACAGGAATTCTGCGTGCCAGGATAAATACTGGAAGAGATTTTTACAGAGTTGCAAGAAATCTCAGTGGCTTTAAACGCAGCAGCCAAAAAAAAAAAAGTGTGTGTGTTTGTGTACGCAGGTTTGTGCGTGTGTGTCGGTTGGAAAGAGGAGCTGCTCCCTCGGAGACCGGAGATCCGCTACCACCCTCCCACTTAGTCTGATTTGTCTCTCAAGTGTTAGAAAGGGCTACTTTTATATTTTCTGATATGCAAGGGGGGGGATTAATTAATATTTTTGGATTCGTGGGTGTAGGTCAGTGACCCCGCGTGGCGGCGTGTTTGTGTGTATGCGCGTGTGTGACCTGTAGCCCCTCCCCTTCTGTCCACCCCCCATTACCCTCCGCTTTCAGAAGCAAGGCTCTCATGCATAATGCAGAGAGAACAGGGAGGCTCTCATTAATAATTACTGCCGCCTTTGATGGATGGAGAAAATAACGAAGGGGGCTGTTAAAAATGGAGAGAGCGAGAGAGAGACGGTGCAGGAGGGAGGGAGGAACCAGAGGTTTCTTCTTTTTTTTTTTTGGGTTGTATTTGTTGCCGTTGTATTTCTTTGAGGACTCGATTCTTACGGGATCTGGAGTCAGAATAATCAGGCGGATGCTTTGGTTGGTGTTAATATTTCTGATTAGCCAGTAACTCCACTTCTGATGGTGGGTTGAATCTTAATGGCCGCTGCCAACACAATGACAATTACTGCTCAAGGGTGTTTTTCGCCTCTTGACTTTTCCCTGACTTTTCTCGTCCACCGTGTCCTGGTGATGAAACATGTTTGCCGTCTCGGTGTCAGATATTAAATCTCCACCTTGTAGGTTGAAGATGAGAAACGGTTCCGCAGTAAAACAGCTTTAATCAATTTATAGCCGTCAGAGTCGTGTTCATCATACAGATGACAGGTGGTTCTCCCGTTATTAATATGCAGATTTGATCCGTACACATGTGTGTGTGTGTGTGTGTGTGTGGTTGGTGGATCGGAACCTCTGGGTTTTTGCAGTGGAAGGTCAGAGTGAACGGCGAAGCCACAAGACCTCTGCTGGCCGGCCAATCGGAGTAAAGGCGCCGGGGGACGGCCAATGGCGGAGAGGCACGGTGCCCTTTTATGGAGGGCCCACCGTTAGCCTCGTCACTGAACAACAGTGCTGGGGGCAAGATGGCCGCCGTCCAGCACTGCAGAGATGGATGCGAACGCAAGGGGGGGAACAAATGGGAAAGTTGACTGGATTGGAGATGAAGACACAAAACATTTGAATGCAATTGTAGAATGCACGAATCTATGAGGATGCAAAGGCCTTTTGGGGGGGGACACAACCTTGATCAGAACTGTAGTATTATGACAAACATCCCCCAGACGTTGCATGAAGCAGTGCAAAGACAGTAATGGTTGAATTATGGAGCCGTGAATAGACGTCTCAACAGCTCGTCTAGCTAGCGAGTTCAATACTGTAAGGTTACAGTTGAAGTAAAGAGATGCAGATCGCCGTGTCAGGAGCCCGTCGGCATCTCAAGGCTGTCGGTTGTCGACACATTCAGTGGCTATCAGTCGTCTCCCAACAAAGCTACCAGAACACAGGCAGCGGTGGCAG
>CAAKHC010013785.1:0-12297 GCA_901007825.1 Macroramphosus scolopax | reverse complement strand
AGAGAGGCAGAAAAGCTTGTTTAAGCGCGAGAGCGGAGAGGGAGGAGGGGAGAGGAGGGGAGAGGAGAAGGGGGTACTCTATAATGAAATTTGAAATTTGCAGAACATCAAAGGCTTCTGTAGCCAAGCCGCTGTGGCAGCAGAGCACAGAGGAGGAGGAGGAGAGCATCTCTTTCTCTCTCTCTCTCTCCCTCTGTCTCCCCCATCTCTCTCTCCTTCCAGTTCTCTCCTTTCCTCGGCTTAAATGTGTCTCCCCAGAGCGAGGAGAGGAGAGGGAGAGGAGGAGAGGAGAGGAGAGGAAGAGGAGGTGATGCTGATGTTGGGGGAGGTATGGAGACGTGTGTGCGCCCCTATGAACAATAGGTTTTATCAAGCCAACTTGGATGTGATGTGTGTACATGCACATACATCTGTGTGGAGCCTCGGAGGGGTGAGTGTGCCCTCTGATAAGGCATCCGAACTTAATAAGCTTGAAAGATGGAGGGGTGGGGGCAACGGGGGGTCGGATGATGGTTGGGGGGAAAAAAACGAGTGTTTGGGGGTTGTTAAAAGGGTGCAGAGCATCAGCAGGATGCTGCGCTGCTAAAGAGGCTGCTAGTCACACAAGGTCAGTCTGGTTCTCCGTGTCTCTCAAAAGTCAAATCCACCCGTCCAACTCTCCTGCAGGTTCACCGTCTCTCCGTCCTCCACACGGACTCTTGTGAATCTTTAAATATTTCTGCCGTGTGATGAACTGATAGGAGATCTTGCTCACGTAGCTACAAGACATTATTATGAGATAAAACAAGTATTTTTTTTTTATTTGCAAGATAATTCAGGTTCTCATTGCACCTGAGAAACAAAAATAAGGGCGCCGATCTTCAGCATTTTTTCTCTCCGTCCGTCAGATGTTGAGCTACTTGTTGTCTGCCGCTGAAACAATGTCGGAGCGCAGCACCGCCTCGCCTCCGTGCACCGACTGAAGTGTGTGCATCCTCTCTCCCTCTCCAAAAAATTTCTAAGTGTGTTCGCTTCACAAAATGTAGGAGCGCTCGCTGAAGATTAGAGCCCAGCTAAAATGGATGCCTGACCCGCCGTGTGAGCGAGACGGAGGGATGAACAGAGGAGGGCAGGAGGACGCACATTCTGCTGCTCACACACGGCACAGAACTTCACAGGAAGTCAGTATCTCCTCCGTCCTCCTCTCTCCATCGCCCTCGCTGCCTCTCCCTCCCCGAGGTCATCGAGGGCAGCGGCGGACTAGTCGATAAGTATCATGTCAGGCTGTTTCATGTGTTTCCAGGCGGCCGGTTTGTTAACCGTTCGGCACTCGCCGGAGCGTATTTACATGTTGAAGATGTTGAAGGGCTCTTTGTGCTGCGGCGTGCAGGTGTGCAGAGTCACGATGGCTGTCGAGGCGTCAGCGAACATTCGGTGAACAAGAGAGGAACAGACAAACCTTTTATTGATTTGTTTTAATTATATTATTAATATTTCTCTATCTTTAACAACATTATTTTACTGGTATATTTGACTATAAAATCTTCACCACATCTCTGCACATGAATTAATAAAAAAAAAAAGGATCTTGACTTGTAAATTTGGTGAAACGCTCTTAATCTGAAATTGAGATCAGGACTGAAAGTGACTGGAGGAGAAATTAATAAAAACTGTTGATAAAGAGTCGCAGCGGCGGTACGTGGCCGTGCCCACACACCAGCAACCGGAGGAGACTTAAGGGATGATTACATAAATCACCAAATTGAGGTCATATCCGTCGTCAAATGTCTCCGCCATGAGTCATCGGGTGTCACAAACTCCGTGTCGATGCGCGTCTCTTCCCTTCCCCACCGCTCTGTAGCCGAAGGCCTTCCGAGGCTCGGCGACGCAGGGAGACAAGACAGTGGGGTAGGATGAGAGTACATTCTCCTCCTCCTCCTCCTCCTCCTCCTCCTCCTCCACCTCCACCCTCTCTCGGGGTGTCATGTCCAATTTGTGTCCCAGGGCCGTCTCTCTGGCGATGGTAATGGCAAGAGGGGCTCTCTCGCTTGGCTGGAGAGCAGGGAGGACTTGGTAGCACGAAGCTGTGGTTTGTGCTCACTTGGGAGCGAGAGAGGTAGAGAGAGGGGAAGGAGAGAGAGAGGGAGAGAAGGAGGGAGAGGGAGAGGGAGATACACCCGTTCAGCCATGTCTTTGACAGGGGAGTCTTTCCGACAGGCATGAAGGAGGGAAAGGCTGACTGGGCTGAGTGAGCTCAACCTTTCGACACACACACACACACACACACACACACACACACACACACATATACACTACTTGTTTTTGTCACTCCGAAGGACGTCACAACGGCTCAAAATAATTCCCTGGTGTTTTAATCTGGTGTTCACCAGAACCAGCGTATATCTAAACCCTGACCCCAATCCTGACCGAAAAAAACAGGTCTTAACCCCCAAATGCATGTTTATACTTCTGTGTGTGTTTATGTTCATATACACCTCGTGTGTTTATGTGAGCGTTATCGGAGTGTTTCCAACAACCGCCGTCGACGCTGCGAGCGGCCTCCTCCATCTTTTTCTCCCTCCTCATCCTCCCGCCGTTCCTCCTTTCCATCCCTCTGCTGCTGCAGTGAGAGAGAGAGCGAAGCCACGTAAGGTTATACACGGTGGCGTGACGCCATGCATCCTGATTTATAGATCTAAAATGGCCGCCGTGTTGTGACTGCTGTGGAAGGGCTCGATGTGGAGCGGAGGCAGCGGGGTTGACAGGGCGGGGGTGCGTGTTCGCCGGGAGTAGCAGACCTTTTTTTTTCCTTGGACATTGTGTTCTCCTCACATGAAGCATCCTCCTGCCCCGAAGGCTTCGCTACCACCGTGGTTTTTATTGGCGATCACTGATTAATTAGGCCACGGCGTACAAAAGCTCTGCGCTCGTGTCGGCCGGTTTGCTCGGATGCTGCCGGATGCGAGCGGAGGGGGGAAAACATCCTCTTCTGTGTCATCACTGCATTTAAAAGGTTTTCTGTGTTGAGGGCTGCGCTGCACTTAGTCTGCTCGGTGGATGTTGGGTCCTTCCTGCAGGGAGATTAGAGCCCTCACATTGTAGCAGCAGCCGCTGAGGACGCAGAGGTCAGCTGCTGCCTCAGCCTCTCTGTGGGGCGCAGAGCTTTGATTTACGGCTCCACTGCATCACCGCCGGCGCGCCGCCGCTTGCCCGGTGCCACACTGCCTCCATGTGGACGGAGACGAGCACTGACTGCCCACCTTTGGCTGACATTACTTCTTACGGCACACATGACCAATTTAGTGGAAGGACCGGAATATCAGCTCAGTATTTTTTAGATAGACGTGAAGCCACAATCTCTTCCCTCGCACATATTTCCCTTCGGAAGTTAATTTATAAGTGACGTGCAAAAGACGAGCTGCATACACAACCTGAATACATGATGCCTCCGCATATTCATGCACATCCTACGACATCTTTTGGGAGAACGGATCTCCATCCCTATTTTAGAGATTCGTAAATCTAAGCCTCCAATGAAAGTTCGTCATTCTATTCATGCATCAGCCATTCATGGATCATTTTTTTCATCCTTAAAAAAATTCTCCATCCTGGAGCAGGAGCCGGCTCAGGAACCGTCTGGTGGGTCTCCCACGTGCCCCAGCTGCATCACAGGAGAACAAAATGTACAAATATAATCACAATTAGGTCACAAACTAGAGACACAGGGAGACACACGATCCAGCTTCTTGCATCATAATAATAATTGGAATATAATATTTACCTCGAAATCGTAGTAGAAGTATAAAACCGCTTTTATGTACAGTTTTTGAGTGCATGCTCCATTTATTTAAGTACACTTACTTACAATACTCTCTTAAGGTCGAGTGTGTAATACTCAATAAGAAGTGCATGGTGCAGGAGTTCCACTCGTCTCTGTGACAGTATCACGAGCACAGAGACGGGACGCATGCAGGAGCTGTTGGATGCCAGTCGACTCCCCCACAAAGCGAAGCTCCTCCGTGCTGCGTCGTTCCGAGCCGTAGCCGAGCTACACGCACGCTACTTGTTGCCCACAGCGAGTCCCACCGCACCTCGAACTTGTTGTTTTGTCAGCTCTCAGGAGCGCCGATCTAGAGAGGACTGAACGCTTGTGTTATTAGATAGAGGAAAAATCACTCGGCGCAGCCGGTGCACCTTTGATATATCTGTCAAAGACGTTTAGCGTGTGTGTGTGTGTGTGTGTGGACGTGGACGCGCGCGCTGTTTTTTTTTTTTGAAGCCTTCTCTCGTGGCGTTCAGAAAAGTGTAAGTGTGAAAGTGTCTTCAGGAGTTCTCAAAGCGAGCGGATCCTCTTTGATGCCTTTGTCCCAGAGAGAGAGCCACAGAGGCGATACTGCACTACAGAAGGAGGAAGATGTTCCTTTCTTCTGTCACTCAATCACCTTGCTTTCTAGTGGAGCAGCGGCAACTCTTTACTGTATTATGCGAGCGGTATTAAAAGTTCACATCCGATACACTGCAGAGCACCGCGACGTTTTAACAGGTGTTCTCGTTTTGGGGAAGTTTAAAACTCTTGGAATGCATTTGACTGCGGCGACGGCTGCACGATATGAATACATTAAGATTATTCATGCAAGGAAGGGAGACCTGACAGATGTCTGTGTGAGTGCTTTCAACACCTAAAGGAATCAATCCACAATCCACCTAGTTACTGCTTATGTGGCGATGCAGCAGAACCAGAGACGTGGTGATGCTTTATTCTTTTAGAGGCCGAAGTCGTCCACAATGCAACGTGGCTAATGTGGCCTTGAAGCAGAGACGAGGGTTCAAGCTGCACGCCGTGCTCGGTAACCTCCTTCAAACACCTTTCAGATCTCATACAGACATCGATTCCCCTTTTTTAAAAGCACCGGCTCGTTGTCACCGTCCATTCCGCTGCATACGAGCTTTAACATTTCCCCGACATCGAGCTCCGGGGATCAATGTGTAGATAATTGTAGGGAGTGTAGCGGTTGCACAGTTTGCACTCGGGGAATTCCGAGTCCATAAACATATCGATTGATAGCGTCTGCAGTTGTTGCCTGGTGGTTGTGATATGTGTGTGTGTGTCTTGTCCCTAGGAGCTGGATAAAAAGGGTTACGGTCCCATCACAACAGAGATTCTGGACGTGCAGCAGTTCTACTATGCGGAGGACTACCACCAGCAGTACCTGAAGAAGAATCCCAAGGGCTACTGTGGCCTCAAAGGCACCGGGGTGTCTTGTCCCATCGGAGCTGGGAAGGATTAACTGGGAGGAAAGCCTGTTGGAGAAGGATGCAGATAATAATATATTATTAAATAAAAAGAAATAATGACGTTTCTCACAGAAGAAGAGACTCAGCCTCTTCTTCGGTGAGAGCATGAGCCTCCTACAGCTTTCAGAAATAAATCTGATTTAATGTGAATCATTTCAAACACTTAAGTGTCGGCTCGTGCTACGTGGTCTTCGCTCCTCTGCAGGGTGAGGAGGAAAGGACCTGTTGATGCCGGGCTCGGAAAATCTAGGCCTGTTAGCCATCATGTCCATTCCTGGTGGTTAGTGTTTGGTACTGGTCTGAGGGACACCTGAACGCAACATGCTAAGAGGGAGCTGAGTGTCCATCTGAGTCAGAAACAAGTGTTTGAAATGGTTCATATAAAGAAAAAATCCTCTGATATTTGGCATGTGAAGTCTGTAGGAGGCTCACACTGCTTGCTGTGATTTGGAACTTCACCAGCCTCGAAATAAAACTGGAATTATTCTTTAAGGCATAAACGTTGTCGTCTACATTTGTATTTTTGTATTGTGTCTGTCAGTGCTTCAGACGTTATAGGACAAGAGTCAAACCTTCTCTGTGTCTTTCTGGCCCTGCAGAATGAATGCAGCATGAGCACTAACCAACCTTCGACACGTTTTATCAGCAGAAAAGACACATCGTAGTAGTCTAGTAAGCTACCACTGGGGGGCGCCATCTCTCAAAGAATGAGGTAGGACACAACATTTTCATTGCATTTGTGTAAATGTGTCTCAGCTGAGAAATCATATGAAGAAAGAATCAACCAACATGTTTGATTGTTCAATCTGTCACCAGCCAGAACAATGTCAGGACTCAACATCTGGCTAATGAAGATCAGACAGATGTTGCAATGTCATGATATGCACTTATTATATATTATATTATATTAAATTGAATCAAGCATTGCTTTCCAAATCAGACTGAACACTGCTTTTATTTTGAAACCGTCTAACTCTGGATGAATGTTTTGAGAAGGTAAAACCACCGTCTGTCCATATTTAGGGCTCGATTGAAAAGGGACATACGAGAAGTGGGTAAGAGTAACGGTGACACGTCGAGACACATTGAGAGACCACTCATACTGATTCGCAGAATGAGACACTTGAGGCGCTAATGTATGCAGTGCACTTTGCTTAAACCCTCACTCTGCTACCCCCCCAAAACCCATAATTATCATATCAAACATCATATTACATATCATAGCAATTACTCAATAAGTGCCGTGTGCAGCGTTTGTGTCGTATTTAAGCTCATAAAAACTTAAATTATATCCAAACACGTCAATCACACACACATTTTTTTATTTCAAAATAAAGAGAATAAATCTTCAAAAAGGTTCTCGGTCGACCACAGTCGTGTGATTCACCCCTCTCTTGTTTTTCCCCCTCCTTCTCTTCTATCTTTCTTTCTGTCTGTGTGCATGTGTCACATCCTGACACCTGTGTGTAGGTGTGGACCAGGGCACAGGTGCAGGTGCAACCTCTCAGGGCCTATTTTTGTATTGGGGCAGATATTTTTGCATGTGTCTGCATGCAGCAGCGTGTGGGTGCATGTGTGTGTGTGCGTGTGTGTGTGTGTGTGTGCGTGTGTGTGTGTGTGCGTGTGCTGGGGCATGTGAAGTTGCGGCTTGCTTGATCAAACCGCACTGAGTGGTATGTGGTTGGGACAGCTAGCTGTTCTCCAGCGCACGGCCTGTTCTTTTTTCGCATTGTGTTTGTGTGATGTCGAGTGCATGAGAGCAGCGGTAACCTTTTAATAAAGCACTATTCATTTCCTGGGTCTTCACGAGAGGATGCCAGGAAAGCTTTAATCGCGTGGTGAAATCAGTTTTTTCCGCCACCTGCCAACGTGTCTGACTTCAAAAAGAGTTGTGAACCAGGAAATTCTTTTGTCTATTTCTGCCATAATGCACCAAAGACGTTGTCACAAATGAAGGTTATGAGTGGAATAAAAGTAGAAAGAGATTTAGATAACCAATGATTTTTTTTTGTTAGTCGCAAGCACGTTAAAAAAAACGACTTAGAACTCGAGGTAGCTGTTTCAGTACGGGTACGTTTTCAGTGTATCATTTGTTTAAAATGGGGGATGGACATGCATGGTACTCTCATATACGCATCCATACACAAACACAGTGAGGCAGGACAGGAACCAGGCTGTGTGTGCCCTTCAGACAGAGCCTATTGTCTGCAGATGGGCCGTTAATGGCCCCACAGCTGGCCACAAAGGACATACCGCTCCAGCTCGCTGCTATGCCTCTCAATGGCAGAAACTCAGTGATACTGACGAGGGACCTCAGCCCACAGCCTACAGTAACACTACAACGTATGCATTTCATATCGTACCCCTATCCTACTCTTGAAATCTCTGCCGCGTGTCGAATTGAGCATCTTTAAAGACAAAACAGGTTTATGAAAAACGTGAGGGACCGCGGAAGAGCGAGCCGAAAAAAAAAGTTAATGTTGTTTATGAGACGTGCCTAGCACCTTTACCCACACACACAAACACACGTCCCGACCGACTAGCTCGAACTCCGTCCTGTACTGCCGTCTAATGCGAAAGGCATCACCCACGCAAAGCAACAAACACACCAAAGCCACCTTGCAGAGACGTGCACCCACACAAATTTCTTGCACGCTGATACGTTCTCTATTGTGTCCTCCTTTCCACATCTTTTCATTTATCTTCGAGGTTCATATATATTTATATGCATTGTTGAAAGTGGCATTTGTTTGTTTCCTCTTTGGATGCTACCATAGCCAGCTAGGACACTAGCCAGCGCTATCGGTTGATGAGCTGTTTAGAAAAGAAGAGCGCTTTCCTACTGTTCTGCCAGCTGGAGAATTGTTGTGCTGCTGCTCGTGATACTTTTTTTTCTACAGGTAGTGAGAACACATACGGACATCTGTGGGTGTGCGTGTCATCATCTGCATGTGACATGTAGCAGAGGAACAGCTCTCTCTCTCTCTCCTACATGGCCTCTCGTGATGATATGAAAGTTGTACACAGGGTTTCTGCAGATGCCAGATGTGCTTGCATCCCCTCCCTTGCTCTGCCCCCCTCCCCTCCCTCTGGTTCCTGCATGGGCGCAGGGCCTCAATCAGAGCATCAGGGCTCCAGGAACCGGAGCACAGCAGTCTCTCTGTGTCGCCCAGAGAAGTGCAGCCTTGTCTGGGTTGATGCATCTGCGGCCTGGGGGCGAGCCGGGGGTGAGGGCGAACCCTGGTGCGCCTTGTGTATGCGAGTTTCACTTGTGGTCGTTTCCCTTAACGTGGCCTGACCCCTGATCTCCGGGGGGGAAAAGAACCCGTATTAATTCCCAGATTCGCTACATGTAACGACAAAATCCTCTCAGCTGTGCAGAAGTTGACTCGTTCAAACTTTTTACACTTTCAAAACAGGCTAGTTTAGAGCAGCTAGACTCCATAAATCTCTACTACACACAAATGCACAGGCGTATGTTCTTTTCCATAAAGAAAATGTCACAAGCTCCGGTCCTCCGTTCCACTGGGAATAGCAATGGGTTAAGGGTGGTGGTGGAGGGCAGCACGTGCTGCAGGGCCTAGTTGGCTTGCTCACTGGCCCACTGGCTTTCTGGCTGACATCCCACACTGTGACACTCTGCACCTGGGAGCCTGTGTGGCAGCCATGCTTGCTAGCTCGAGCTACCACCACATGACACACAGGAAACGCCGAAATAACTGCAGAGTGTCTTTATCTCAGTAACCACTTATTGGGGGTGGGGGGGTTGAGGCTGACAGAAAGGGGCTGAAGACGAGGAGTGCATGGGCTGCAAGGGAAGAAACCGGTGGGATATTGGTTGGAATGGGACCGGGTGTTAGCACCGGGGTTTAAAAATAGGAAAGCAGAGAGGAGTGAGAAATAGTGAAACAGAAAGATGCACCTGTGCAGTCTTGTGTTGGAGTTAGTAATCACTGTAGTAGATCCTGTCGGGTTTATGATCAAGTCACTTCAGAATTTACATTTCACACAGGCGAGCATCTGCCAGCCGTGATGAGCATATGTCACGGTCGCCTTTCCTCAACGTCCTTCTCTCACATGCTCACTCGCTCTGTCCACCTGCATCTGGAGTCTCAACGACCGACCGAGCCCTCGATCGGAGCGCAGCACAGGAAAACGTTTTGCAACATTGTGAACTTTCAGGTGCTGTTGTGTCACCGTGCAGACAGAAGAGAACAGAAACAGGACACACGTTTGCATTGCAACATGTACCAACTGTTTCCAGTTAATTTCTACCAGGGCGTGATAAAAAAAAAAAAACATGGCGACGACAATGGTGTTGTCTATTTCTGCTTTTAAATTGTTTCTATAATCTGTGTCAGACAGAAACAGATAGAAATCATGATGAAGGGAGAGACAAAGAGAGAAAGAGAGAAGGTGAGATGATGCGGGCTGCACCAGGAGGAAGCTGGGTCTGATGTTTCTCCATGCAGCTGCTCCCAAACACCCACACTCTTCCTGCTGGAGTGTGTGTATGTGTGTGTGTGCGGGTGTGTTTGCACATGCGTGCATACGAGCAGTGTGTGTGTTTTACTTTCACTTGCAACACAAAGCGTATTCTTCTGGTTTCTCACTGACTGAATCCTCACGCAGGCACTCGCAATGGTTACCAGATAATAATTAGCTGCATCATATGTAAACAATGCGTCCTTGCTTTTTTCTTTTTATTAAAGATGCAAACAAGGTTTAGAACAACAGCGGTTTAAAGTCGCTGAAGAAGGCTTTGCCTGTCTGGTTGAGGCCCTCTGTGTTTTTTCAAAGAAACCCTGGCCTCAAAAAACATCCGCTGGTGGAAACGCTGGCCTGACAGTCAGTGAGTGGAAAGAATTGAGGTGAGAATGTGGCCACACTCTGGTGTCAGCAGGGTGTGTGATTATGCTCTCGACATACGTTTGTGTTTTTTTTACGTGCAGACAGGTCTTCATCTTCGGCACAATGAAACCTACCACCACATCCTTTGTGATGACCAATTCCACAGGATAGCTCTTCCGTTGACACACATGTCTTTCTGCAAATAGCAGCACTGAATGTTCAGCTGTGATGTGTTTCCATTATAGTTCATTGAGATGAGGCGAATACGAAATCAAAAAAACACCGTTACAACCAAGGCGCAGTAGGATGGAGAGACTCTCTGACGGCACAAGGTCGACGTTTTGCCCCTGAAACAAGGAACGTTTTTCGGCCCCTCACTACCCATTGAGCTTGATTTAAACGCCAGCCTACATGAGGATTGTTCCGGCCCTTCATGACTAACCTTCATGACTATTTT
The DNA here is from genome assembly GCA_901007825.1 of Macroramphosus scolopax. Classification (NCBI taxonomy): domain Eukaryota; kingdom Metazoa; phylum Chordata; class Actinopteri; order Syngnathiformes; family Centriscidae; genus Macroramphosus; species Macroramphosus scolopax. The sequence continues at coordinate 1,715 of CAAKHC010013785.1, read as the reverse complement.
CAGCAGGATTGATGTCCCGAAGCTCATTTCAACTCATATAAAACTGTTGAACAGGATATTCGCATCTTAAAGGTGCTGCCCCCAAACGTCTGCAGTAACTGTGTGAAGCCATTATATAAATATAGCCAACTAAAGGGACGATCTGTAACGGTGCTAACCAGCTATCCCTGCACCGTACTGTCTTTGTTCTACCTCAAAAGGCAATGGTGACCTACTGTAGCGTGAAGGAGCAGCGCCTGCACAAACCTTCACTCTTGCTTTTACCCTCCGGCTTTAAGTTAAGGATGTTAGCTGTCCCTTGTTTATTACAATAGAGGCCTGGTGACACCTCACCCGCTATTGGATTGGAAAGCAACACATGAAGCTTTAGCTTGTTTAGCTACGCTACAAATTGTGTGTTTGATGCAGTTCTGAGGGCGGAGGGTTCAACCTATTTGCAAGGTGTACCTAATAAAGTGGACAGCAAGTGTATATAACCAATAAACTTTGAACTTGTTTTAAATTGGAGTGAGATCCTGGAGGACCCTCATCTATATTATTTCTCATGTGCTGGTGGTGCTGAGGATGCAGTACATCTGCCTCTCACACTTCACAGCGGAGCTGCAAGTGCTCGGCACCAAGGCTGTGTGAGAAGAAAATATTTCCATTGTAAAAGTCACTAAAAAGTCAATCTAAGCTAATATTACCAAACAAGTCCTGCTCGGAGGGGTTTGGACTGTCAGAATCAAGCTGAGGAGATGTTATTGTAGCTTCAGGCAGTTGTGACGGACAGTTTTTAATAAAGACAAGACAGGCTGTACCAGCCCTTGTCAAGTACTTTTTTCTGTTTTGAAACACAGTGAATTAAATTCTATTTCACTGTGTTATTGCTTTTTGTAAAAAGAATGAACTTCATCTGTGTTCCCTCTTTACGAGGTGTATCTTAGATTTACAGTATGTCTGAGAAGAAGTGCTGCACAATAGGAAACATACATTTGGCCACCAGCACACGCTGATTTAATCATTCTTTGAAACGTATATTGCCGTAACCTCTGGTGACATCATCCTCAGCCCTCTTCTCCTTTTACTCATCTGTCTTTGTCTTCCTCACGCTCTTCTTCATCCGTCACACTCGTCTCCCCATCTTCTCTTGGGGCCCTTGTGAAATGAGTACACGACGGGAGAGTGTGAGTTGTGGTGAGCCACAGACCGAAATAACTGGTACTTTTTTATAAGAACACATGTGCATCCACCCACACACAAAGTCACACATGCATTCACTGCACACTGCTGAGGTCCGTTTTACTTGAGGAACCCTGGAGGAAGGTGGAGCTGGATGTACAGTATTCTGGAGGAGTGATTGTGTGTGTTGACATCCAGTAAAGGAAACGGACTTTCACCGACAGCGACACTTGCGCATTTCTTCTCCCAGTAATTATAACAAGATATTCATCGATTTCGTGTGTTTATTTATTCTCCCTTTTCCGCAATCAGCTACGAATACGACTTTCCGTCTCACTTTCTCTTCTTCTCTGTTGCCGTCTCTTGTGACAGATCCTGCAGCCTCCCTGTCAAACTGGCATAGTGGTATCATTCTAAAACTGGTATTAGGCATTTCCTGCTGCGTCCGTTGGCGTGTGTGTGTGTGTGTGTGTGTGTGTGTGTGTGTGTGTGTGTGTGTGTGTGTGTGTGTGTGTGTGTGTGTGTGTGTGTGTGTGTGTGTGTGTGTGTGTGTG
>CAAKHC010013784.1:0-20674 GCA_901007825.1 Macroramphosus scolopax | reverse complement strand
TTTTGTGTTTTGTGTGTGTGTGTGTGTGTGTGTGTGTGTGTGTGTGTGTGTGTGTGTGTGTGTATATGTGTGTGTGTGTGTGTGCGTGTGAGCAGAGCCAAACAGCCAAGTGCTCTCAGGTTTGATAGCTTTCTGTTATGACTCCATTATGCTGATGGCATTGGCTCTGTTCCTGTTCCAATTTCTGTGTGTGTGCGAGTGTGCGTGTGTGTCTGTGTACATGCCAGAGCCCGTCTTGCACTCCACATTATCATTAGGGAACACTATGTGTCTTTGACCCCTGAGAGGATTCAGGACTCCACTCTTCTGCTCCCCCAAACCATCTACACCCACCAGACCGCCTCAGACCACTTGTTGACGATGACACAGGACAAGTGCTTCTTCCACCATCCGTGGAAACCAGACTCAGTGGTATAACATCAGGTCCTGTTGTTGAGTCAATTTGGCTGATATGTTGTCAGATTGTTAAATGTCCAGCCTATAATGGTACACAGCAAAGACAGTGTACTGTTTGTCCTAATAAGATATAAGGAGAAACAAGTAGTTTTGACATTTACTTTAATTTGATAATGGAGTGGACGTGAGCGTCAAACGAGTCCTTGTACACAGATGCAAACCTCCGAAATATCACAGAGAAAAGGAAGAGAGAACATTCCAGAATATTATCAATTCCTGCCGCAGGTCTTCTTCTGTGTGGGTCTTTTCACTGAGTCATCCATCGTATAATAAGAGAGAGTTGAGCTCCATACTGGCGGGAACATCTTGTTCCTAGGATCACTGTACTTTCTCCACATCCTCTGACACAAACTACCAATACACACTGAGACACACACGATTCCCTCTTACACAATACTGTATATAATCGTTGGGATATTTTAACACAGAGAGGAAACATTTAATCAAAACATTGAATTACCTCATAGAAATAATCTCACAATATGTTTGTGCTCTATCAAAGTCTGAATGTGATCCTGGATGTTGCTTCGGTAAACAGATAAGTAGTAGCAGGACAAGTCATGTTGGCGGGCTGCTGTAAGTTATTATGCATGATTGCATGAGACATCAGCCTGCGTTTAATAATTACTTCGGACGGTTTGTGTGTTTGTGTTTGTGCCGGTAATTCAAGTTTGAAGTGAAGTAAAGTGGTGTGACACTTTTATCCACAGACCGCTTTTGGCTTCCTCTCTGGCTCTGCAGCATGTTGCAGCTGGACTGATGATATTGCATATGTCTGACATGCATGTTTGCATATGATTTCTTTCATGCTCATGTGTGTATTTGTGAACACACACATTGTGCATGCGTGTGTGTGTGTGCATGTGTGTGTGTGATCCAGGCTTCTTCGTCCCACTACACCAGGAAGGTCCAGTCGCTGGGTGTGCGTCCGTACTGCAGGAGGACAAAAGGTTATGAAAAGGTTACAAGAAATAGCCTCTTGTTAGAAACAGCTCTCCTGTCACCGAGCAGTAAACTTCTCTCGCCCGCCACCAGTTAATTGCGAGAAAAACAGGAACAAAACACAAAAAAAATATGAAATCAAATATCCTGAAGCAAATCTGCAAACTCAACGGAACACAACACAACAGAGACAAGGAACTATAATAAAAATCAAAACAAAATGTTCCCCAATCCATGACAGCCGCGGAGACAAATCCAATTATTTGTGTCTCATGTTGCAAATTTGTTCTAATGGTCGAAGTGAGAAAGTAAATAAACGCCTGCGAAGGGGAAACAAAAGAATGTGATTTCTAATTAACTTGAAAGAGGAAAAGCAGGGCGACTTAGTAAACCCATCTTTCATCTGCTGCCTCAGACCACTCGTTTGTTTGTTGCACAATGTTGTCTTCAAGACGGGTGGAGGAGGGGGGGTGGAGGGTGGAGGGGGGGTGCAACAACGTGCTGCTTCCCTCCAAATGAAATGTCAACAGATTTAACGGCACCGCGGAAGGAGTGCGTTTTCCAGCGTTTTGTCGATTTTATTGTTCATTAAGCTTAGCAGACTCTCCTCCCTCCTCTCCCACTTGTTCCGGGCTTCATTTGCAGCATCTTTGCTTTGAAGATCACAAAAAGCTGAGGCAATAATTGGGTTTGTGCAATTACGGCGAGCTTAATGAGAGAATTCAGGAGTTTGTCTCGCCCCTATCTCCAACTCCCCTCGCTCAACCATTAAACCTCCAACTGTCTCTCTCTCCCTCTCTCTCTCTCTCTCCCTCTCTCTCTCTCTCTTTCTCTCTCTCAAGCGCTACGAAGCGAGATGTTATCGTACGTGAAGATGTGGTCAACGCGTCCATAGCGAGGCCTGGGTGACGGATGGAGCAGATAGGCTTATCTCCTGCTCCAGACTGACCGGAGTGACGGGGGAAACAAACACAGATGGGGCACGGAAAAAATGAAAAGAGAGACAAAGCAGAAGAAAAGAAACTCCAGTCGGAGCTGCAACACGTCGACGAATCAAAGCAGAGGACATAAACTCAAAGGCAAATGTTTGCTTCTATAGTTGAGAATGTAAATGCTCTATTGAAAACAGGAAGTCAGGGACATTGTGACATTTGATTCTGCCACAGATAGAAATATTTGTTTAGTAAGCTCAGCAAGAACATAAAAACAAGGTCCTGCACACAGTACAGACTTTCAATCACAACAATACCTGCAGTGATGTAATCGAATCACCTTGAATTACATAATAACTACTTAGATCGGCATCCTGCACTTATAGGGACGCAAGATAAGTTTTTGTTAGGTCTTGCTTTTCATTGATATCAATATAATCCATTATACTTAGTGAAGTGTGTGTGTGTATCAACCTGTATATCTTTGAGTTCCTGTGTTATCCTTGAAGTCAGCTGTGACTGTTGGCCCTGACAGGGGATGTGAAAGGTCTACAGAAGTACAAACACACAGAAACACTCATTACATAAGCACCTCTGTGACTCTACAATGAGAAGTATTAGAACATAGGGAGTATTAAGTATATGTCCTCTGTCGTACCTCTCTCTGGTACACGATGTCGCCCACAGGGCAGATCATACAGGCGGTACCGGAGCCAAACATCTCCTTGACCCGCTGCTGCTCCAGAGCGCGGCAGAGCTGACCCATGGTGAGGTAACGCTCGGACACCTTAAACACACCCTGAGGGGAAGAAGGAGAGATGGACCTGAGGATGAGTTCATTCATTCATCACCATGATAATAAACCGTCTCTTTTTCTCACCCATTTCCTGGTCAGTTCCAGGATGCTCAGCCGGGTCACACCTGGGAGGATGACGCCATCCAGAGGTGGAGTCGCAAGCTCCTCCTCTATGAGAAGTTTGGATCGGATACAAGATGCCCTTATATATACAGTCCTAGATACACACCCTGCACACTCATCACAGAGTGGGTGGTGCGACTAACCTCCATCCTCATTGATCCAGTGCAGGAAGATGTTCATGGTTCCCACCTCAGTGATCTGGTGGTCGTCTCCGTACAACCACAGCACCTGCTGGCACCCATAATCCACTGCTTCGTACTGGGCGAACAGAGCGCATCCGTAGTTCCTGCAGGAATACAGAGAGTAACTTAAAGGCAGACTCGTTTTAAAAACACCTTTCATACACACAGAACAGAGCATGAAGGTGGACATTTAAAACAATGTAGAAAAGGTCAAAATGAGGTCATATTGGGAAGAACTTTAAAGTCATTGTCCTCTGTTCCCAGCTCCGATCACTTCCTCGTATGTCTCTATCATGCTTTTTGTGTTGCAGACAAATGATTCAGCCTTTACCCTCGCAGATATTGTGCCTGCATTACTGCCCGCAATTATGCTGTAATTGTTTGAGCCCCCTTATCCCGAATGATCAGCAGAGAGGAGGAGGGACAGATCTGTGTGATAAGGTTTTATAACGGAGCAGGATTCACATCATCTGTGAATTCAGTGAAGGTTAACGTATTCATATTCAGGGCTCAGATTAGTGCGAGGACAAAGGAATAATGTGTGTTTTTATCAGTGCATGCAACAACAGTGTCATGCAGGTGTGACCGATAAAATGAGGAAGAAAGAACCTGTTTTTCAGGCTTCGTCACCCAGGTGAGCATATTGGAGAGATTCATTACCACTAAATATCAATTCAAGCCTGCACAGGTCGTGGCCACCCACCCTCCCATCTTGCAGTCTCCAGTTCCTCCTTTCCAGGCTCTTGTGTACTTTGTATCGGCCCACAACGAGAGGCCGCTGGTCGCGGTGTTTGTGAAGTACGGACCCACTTGACACAAGATCACGTACAGCAAGGCACTGGAAGGCTTCTTCACACCCAGTGACGGCTGGAACGGGACAGACGAACACACACGATCAAAACCACAGAGGAACAACCTGATAAGACCGTGCTGTTGATTACCTCAGTGCTGATGAATGTTGGTCTGATGTACAAGCTGAATGAGTCGGAGTGGGGAACCCAGTCCTGATCGATCTCTACAAGTCTCCTGATGCACTCCAGCAGCTCTGACTGATCAAACACCTGGAGGAGGAAGATTAGCAGAAGAAGACGAAGTTCCAGATAAGGACGTGAAAACAATGACGACTTTTATGATTTGTCAGAAGAAGTTACGGTTTGAAGGGCAGAAACAGTATTTCATTCATCACTGCCATGCATCCATCTTACAGGTAGACAAGCCCTCTTAGCAGAGTTGATCATGCGGTTCATGTTGAGCATTGGTCTGAAGAGACGCAGCTGATTGTCTTCCCCACGGTAGGCCTTCATCCCTTCAAACAGCTGGTGAGAAGAGAAGGGAGGGTTGCATCATGATGGGAGTGACATGGAGTCAGAGTCGTTAATGTATGTTAGCCCGGGGATTGTATACAGAAAGGCTAAAGTTTCTGTCCTTCCTGTTCATTGCACCTGGATGCCGTAGTGCAGCGAGGAGCAGGCCGGGTGAAGCGTCAGGTTCCCGAATGGTTGGATGAGTGGCGCCTGCCACCCCTCGCTCTCACTCCATTCTATGGTCAGCATGTGGTCAGTGAAGACCTTCCCGAAGCCAAGCCCTTCAGTTTTTGCCTTAAGAGTGGAGGACAGCTTGATGACGAGGTCATCGGCCTGACGCAGACAGAAAACAGCAGCATTACAGACGTAACCTCAACGTCTTATGTAAGAATCCAGCAACAATCAGTCTTTTTTATTTAGTTAGTCCCTTTATGACCCCTGTGTCTTCTGTCAGTCACCATTCAGATAGGGGTTCGTCGGAATGTCCTTGGGATTGGGTGGACAGAAAATCGGAGAATGGAAGATTGATTAAATGAGTCTCTAATTTCTGCTGCGACATTCAGATGGTCGGGTAAGAATTTGGCATCGACAACGTGAAAGCCTGTTGCCTTTCATCAACGTATCAAGCTGCTGGCGGTGGGATGGCGTGGTGGCATATTGGTTCCCTTAGAACCAACGGAGCAACATTCAAACACCACAGCCTTGCCCGAGCTTAATTTCATTTTCAGAATAACATCTCATATTACGCCCATTTAGTGGTGCAAGGTCGGGTCAACATGCATAAATAGAACTCCATCACATTAGCATTGAAGGGTCTGAAATGTGAGCCATCCAGTCCATTATGTCCCCGCACGACGTCAATGGTGCTATGGCAACGGCAGGTTGAGATATATGTGTCATATTCATCAAGAACTGCGAGAAAAAAACAAACAGTTATATGTTCTGTGTCTCTGCTGCTCTGAGCCTTCTTGTAAAGGGACTCATCTTCCTGGTCCACCGTTCAGTCGGTTATCCACTCCAATTGGCCGGGATTAGGCCAGGTGTCTTATCTCCTCTCTCCTGGTGCAGAGGGCTGCCTGCGCAATAATCCCAGATTACGAAGTGGCAAGTGACCAACATGCAGAACTTTGCAAATGTGTCTATATTTCTGCATTTGTATTTAATTTGTTCTCAAATCCCGTCGCTGGCGGTTTACTAATCAACTTTTGAGAAGTTTATAACCTGCATCTCACAAAACAACCGGATAACACAGAAGACTGGGTCAATGTCCTCAGAACGTGCAATAATCCAGATTGTTAGTCGTTCACAGACGACAGGCTTTGCTGGGATGTTTGATTGATACCAAGTAACAGCAAATAATGGAACAGGACAAACTCAGTATAGACTCATGTAATCTCTACGTGAGCCTGCTGTCTACTGCCCGGACGTTCAGGGTCAGAAAACAAGCAAAGCTCCATCTACTTAGTGTGAGCTGGGGAAACAGGTTTCTGCTGAGCAGGCTGCACCAGGAAGAGGAGGCAAACAAGCACATGAGAGGACAACGGTGGTTTCCGTCTTTTAACCTGAGGCCACAAAAATGGCAACGATGTGGAAATTATGCTGTTTGAAAAGAAGACGAGAGGTACACCGAAAGTCTTAGGAGAGTCTTGGTGAAGGTGACAACAAGTGGACCCACTGCTGGGACTTCAGTTGGATTCCTTATGTTAGAATAGAACACTGCTGGATGCTCAACGCCCGTCTGAGCTTCTCCTGGCCACTTGAGGACTAGAAGCATTTCCTGAATATTTTCTACGTGGAAAAAAAAGGGGATTTTTAAGTGTCAGGACGCCAACGAATCATCAAGATGCTGCAGCTGGAGCAGCAACTGAGGGTAGGTGCTGTTCAATAATCAAAGGGAGAAATGACATTTAGACACTGGTTGTTGACTTCCATGCGTTGCATTCAACCTATTTGAAAAAGCAATATGCACGACTGATTTGAAGGACTTGTTTCAGTACCTTGAAGCTTGTAATGCTGTTGTCAGCCATCGGTTGGAGGCAGGTTGCGCCGTCCCTGAAGAGAAGGGTGGTCAACGTGTCATGAGAGTTATTTTTCCATAATGTTACTCTCTGCAACCATTGTGTAACGGAGGGCACAAAATACAAGCAGAAGTAGTAAACCACATAACTCATACTTATTTAGCTGTATTTATATAGTTATCATCTACCTCCACCTTTCACCCGCTGTACCTGACCACCAATATCCATCCCAAACTTACTGTCCGTCAGGTGTGTAGAATAAACCTTTAGAGCCGGGGAGACGTCTGAACTGATAGATCGCTGTGATGAAAGTCAAAGCAGCTGTGCACTTTCAGGTTCTCCCAGCTAAACCGCTTAAGGTGCTCGGGGGGTTGACACCTGGCTTGTTATGGCGCAAAACACTTAAATTGACCAATTGATTTTCTAAATTCTAAAATACTGTTTAGTAAAAATATATGTGCATTCTGATGATGATAAATATGAATGTACAATTGTATTTATGTGTTCTATTATTCTGACTTTTGGCTCTTCAATGCAAGAGTCATAGCTGTGAAGTGACCTGGCCTTTTTTATGAGGTGTTATAACCGCTGCGGGCCACAAGGTGGCGGTGTTGGCTAACTCTTTAGAGCACTGACCACCCACTGATGTTTTAACTCTTCCTGTGCCGGGCGCAGAGCATCTAATTAGCTGCTGCGCGCGGTCTCCGTGCCCACCCCAGGACAGTTTGACAAACATTTCGCTGCGGATTACTTCATTCAATCTTAACAAGGTAACACACAACATATGCAAGTAGCATATAATATTTTGTAATACTTGGTCAGGTGCACGTCTGTTTCTTTTTTTTTAATTAGTGTGATAACAAACATGTCTTGTGTTCCTGCTGCGGTCTTTTACATGTTTTCTTCTAATTGTTTAATTTACTTTCTTGAATTAATCGGTACGTTACGTCAGGCAATTTAATTTCTTTACCGTGATTGAATTAAATTAAATGTGATGACGAGGTTTAAACTGTGTAATCATTGAAATTGACGTCGGTTCCTGAAATAACGTTGACTGAATTAATTAGCCTGTTTGCACACCTGCGTCGCTTTGACTTTCAACACATCGGCACTTGTATGTCGACAGGCAGGGAATCATTTTACACTGACACATACAGTAAATCATAATGGATTGGTAAAGCATTATTAAATATATGATCCCTTTTCTTAAGGTGTTTGTGTTGAAGGGGGGTTGATTAAATATCCCATCATCTCCTCTTTACCTGGTTATAACCTTCAGTACATCTATGACCCCCACATGTTTTACAGTCATGACACCAATAGCACTGTTTTCTTTTTTTTCACATTTTATAAAATATTGTATTTTTTTTATATTTATATTTATACTTTTTTTGCAAAGTACTATTTTGTTTTCCCAGAAATTCAAATTATTTTTTGTGTCCCCAGCTCCTATTGTGCTTCCACACTTTATCTCTACATGCTCTTATTGAGGTCAGAACACGGGGGAGTAACTTCAATAGGAAGAGCAGTCATATGCACACTACATGTGACCGTTACCCAGTATATCATGTGCTGGAAGATGTGGTGTATTCTACACAGTGTTGGTCATCTATGAGCAGAATAATATTGGTTTTTGTCATTGGTTGTTTTCTGGATTTTACCAATTTCACATACTGAATATTCTCTGCTAATCTTCCCCCAGACGCCAGCCTCTCCGCTAGCCAGGAGGCCAGAACTGCCGACTTGCTACCAGCAGCATGGACGTTTACACGTCCCAGCTACCGCGTCGCCACAACCCTGTGGACAGCATCTGTCGGAAATTGCAAACCATTCAGTGGCGCGGTGACCGGGAACCGAATTCTCCTTTCCAGATCCCCAAGCTGTCCTCCAGCAGTTACGATAGCCCGCAGTGTGGCCTCAGGCACAACCTGGAGGCCATCCTGAAAAAAGGGGCCCCCAACAGAGACGAGGGAGAGAGGGGGAAGGAGAGGGTGAAGGGGAGAGGAAGTGGGATGGGGAAGCCGAGCTCTGCACCTGCTCAGAGGATGAGCCTTGGTCCCGCTGTGCCGCCTTCCACCCCAGTTTGCAACCCCTCCACGCCTGCTAACGTTACATACAGCATCACTAGTACTCTGGGAGAGAGGAGAGGTGCTGATGGGAGCGATTTACAGCACTTCAAGACATGGCAAACGTGTTCAACTCCAACAAACACCCAGCCCAAAGACACTCCTTACTTTACATTTACACGAGGACCCCAGGCAGCGCAGCCTGAGGGCCAAAGGCCGAGGAGGAGTCCTCCACTCTCTCGTACCTTCACCCCGAGTCAGAGCGTCCTCTCCTATAACCTCAACTTTGGCTCTGGAGAAGCGGAGAACTCGATGGATTGTGAGCTGCCCTACCCAGCCCTGGTTGTCAAAAGACTGTCTTTGGGAGATGGAGGTAGGGAAGAGCTGCTGCTGTCCGGCTGTTGCATGCACGTTGTTGTAGACGGGTCCTTGCAGTTAACAGTAAAAGGAATTGTGCCTATAGTTTCATGCAGGATTTCAGAAACACAAGTTGACTACGAGTTAATAGTTCTTGTTCTACCTTATTTGCATTAAGTTGACAGTGCGTGCGTGCGTGCGTGCGTGCGTGCGTGCGTGCGTGCGTGCGTGCGTGCGTGCGTGCGTGCGTGCGTGCGTGCGTGCGTGCGTGCGTGCGTGCGTGGCACAAGCACCATGGACCTCATGGACTCAGATAGAAAATGTCAAAACATAGTTCAAATAACACAAGTTTCAATTTTGATTCTTGAAGTGTCTTATTGTCTAGTGTCAAGTCTAAAAAAAAGAAGTAATTGTACTAGGGTGGATCGTAAGTCATAAGTCATCTAAAACAAGCAGGGTGTTTGAGGCTTGTGTTATCTTGTAGTAAGGGTTTGTTCCCATCACACAGTGCTTGAAGGAAAACATGTCATGTGCTTTTGGTGTGTGTGTGTGTTTGTGTGTGTGCGCTCGTTCTCAGGAAACTCCATGGCGTCTGAAAACAGGAAGGAAAATATGGCAGAGATAAGTCTCATTTGTGAGGAGAATCTGCTTGATACGATCTTCCATGCCTGTGACACCCAGCGCAGAGGTACATCCACACACACACACACTCACACACACAAACACAGCAGTTATTGTTTGGGTCACGCTATTGAGCCTTCCATGTAGCGGAGGAACAAGGAAGCCTGATAATGAATTATATCTTGTAATGTGTATTCTCGGAGTGTTGATTTTATCTGTTATAAGAGGCAGATGTTGTTATATTATATTTCCTTCACCTTCATGTAGTCGCACTGACTTCTGTCTTTGTCTTTTGTCTCTCGGCACTCGCAGCACAAATCTCTTTCATTTGTCCCAGTAGAGACATGCTTTAATGGGTTGAACTACGGCAGGCAGTAGAGAAAGGAGCATGTTGTTAATCACTTTAAGAAGACGACCATTCTTATTGTTTCCCCTTCACTTTTGTGTAAAAGATCAGTAGTAGAATTAAACAAGGGTATTGGATTATACTACAAATCGCGTCAAACTCGCCACCACAAAATATACTTGAATGCATTAAATATCCTGATTCATTTCTTGACAGGTAAAAGTATCCAAAGATGGTTTTGTTTTGGCCCCTCGTGTAGGTAAAGTGTTTGTGTCTCACATCGTGGACTACCTGCGTCACACTACCAGCCGCAGCTCAGGAGACAGTGGACTGGAGGAGCTCTGCAACATGCTGGATCCAGAACGCAAAGACGTGTCCATTGACCTGGACACGTACCACGCTGTGATGAGGGAGTGGATCGATGACTGCCGGAACAACGGGTACTGGACAAATTAAACCACAAATGCTGATTAGCTAACTTGCCTCCACACGTTTGCCTCCACACGATTAGGATTGTGGTGGCTCCAAGTACGATTAACATTTAACCATATATTATCAGTCCTGTGCTGTCTTTTCAGCCAGTCGGAGCAGACGTATTACTTTGCTCTGAGTTATGCAAATAGATTCTGTGTGGGCGGGTTATGCATCAGATGAGAGATTACTGCTGAGGTTTTTGTCAGGTTTCTATCAAATGTGCATGTTTTAATGATAATAAATTGAGCCATACATTTATTCTAAATACAGCATTTCATAAGGTTCTATATGAAACACAAAATCTTATATTTGATATTATTTTTATCACTTATGTAAGTGGTCAAATTCTGATGAACCTACAAAAAAATCAGGCATGTCAGTCATCATGGTCCTGTTTTATAATTGTGTGTGGGCTTCGTTTGAATTTTAAATCTTAACCGTCTGTTTCTGCCGCGACGGAAATCCTCTTTTCCTCTTGCATTTTGTCATCGACTACACCGAAGCGTCCCTGCACCATCTGTAGGTGAAGAAACTCTTAAGATTATTAACGCTGCTTAACGCTCCTTCTAAAGAGCACAGCCAGTATCTGTTCCTGCAATGTTCCTCGGGTCTGTTTCTACATCAGGTAGAGGAGGAGCTCCAGACTGAGCCGAGAGTACACTGCTTTTCCGCCGCTCAGTGTTCCGGGCAAACCCAATGAAACGGTTCAACAATGTGTTTAAAGGTGGCCCGCTGCAGCCGTAGAGATTTTTGAAAGAGATGTTGAAACTGTTTAAGTGTTTCTCCACTGTATTCCAGGGAAGAGACATCAGACGAAGCGTCCCAGGACTCAGTCAAACTCAGAGACAGCCTCTCAGGTAAGTGTGCATGTGTTCATATTTGTCTTGTTCTATTCTTTGTATTGTGTATCTAAAACCTTAGAGTACAAACAAGCTCTGAAAATATAACTTGTGTCTGTGAATTGTAGCCAAGAGGTCATTGCTGCTCAATATGACCTCAGGGAGCTTGGAGGCCTTCGGAGGAGAGGCTTCAAGAGCAGAATTGTAAGTGATGTGTGGATTTTCTTCTCTGCGTCCCTTTGAATAGTACGAACACCCACACAAGTCCTTGCTGCATGTGTTTGTGTGTTTCCCTCCACAGTGAAACATCAGAGCTGGTGTACTGTGTTGCCGACCTCCAGATGAGCAACCAAAAGCTCCAGGAGGAGGTGAAGAAGCTGAAGCAGGTGGTTGAGAGCATGGACGACAGCAATCTCAAGCTGTCGGAGGAGAACGAGGAGCTCCGCAGCCAGACCAGGATGTAAGATGCACACACACACACACACACGCAAATATGCTGCACAGACACACTGTACCGCAGTGCTCAGTGGTTTTTCTGACTGTCCATCGCTGTGTCCTCGTCCACAGTCACCAGCAGCTGGCCCAGAAGGAGAAGATGCTGAAAGACGAGGTGGAAGAGATGAAGGCAACTCTGAGCTGCACAGAGGAAGGCAGAGCGCGCGCCTCCGCACACAGCAAACACGTGGTCAGTAGAAATCCCACAGCACGTAGAGCATCTAGATGCAGCTTGGACGGTTGAGTATACGCGGCGGACGATGATGCACCTTGTTGTTCTGTAACAAGGGATTCAGTCTTTCTCCTTGTGTGGACATTGAAAACAGAAATTTACTGCAGACCATAAGTCAAAGTTTTGATTTGAAGGAAGCTCTGGTTGCATCTTGTCTGTAAGGAATTTGTGTAACTTAATAATGTACAAGCCAAGCTGGCATGTTTACCATTGAACACGCTTCTGTTGTTGCCACTGACTGATTTTCTTCCTTTCAGGAGAAAGAAAACCAGAGTCTGATTGCCAACATTGCTTCTCTTCAGGAAGAGGTACTTCCCTGTCCACAGAGAACTAGAGAGGAGTAGTACCAGTAGAATCTTCCCTTCAGTAGTACTCATTCATTGATGGTTTACAGAAAGAATATTGTTTGCTCATGAAAAGATGAGCACTTCCTGTCTGCCCTAACTCCCCTCTGATGGCTCCCCAGAACTTCAAGGTCACCATGGAGATGGACAAGCATCAGAGGAGAATAGCGGCGCTGTGTGACATTAACGCTGACCTTCAGGTGGGTCCACTATCTGTCCAAAATTGATGTTTATATGCTCAGAATTTGTATGTTTCAATATATTTAACACAATTCTTCAATTGTTCTACCTTTACCCTTACAATTGATTGTGCAGCCACCAACCATCTCACAAATGACGTGCACAGCTGTAAACGTCTCGGCCTCCGTCCGCTGTGCTGCACTCTGCTTCCTTGATATTGTTGTGTAACTGTCGTTTCTCTGACCTCAGGTGCAGATTCACTCTTGTGATGCTGTCATCAGTGAAAAGGAAGCTCTGATACAAGAGGTCAGGGCCTCATTTATCATTCATTTTCATTCAAGTAATACATTTATTTAAATTTCTGGGAAAGAAACTTCTCTTCTCTGATCTTGGCCGTTCCTCTTCTCAACGACTGTCTGTTGTTGTTCTTCTCTTCCAGAAACGCAGACAGATCGATGAGCTGAAGGCAGCAGTGGAGGAATACTTGTCCATCACAGAGGTTGTTGTTTTGAACGTATCATTTCTCTGTTTTTATGCTTTGTTTCAAATGGTCTCGAGCTCTTCGCCTGTTCTGCCTCTCTCCTAAGCAGTCGTATTATTCAGGTATTATATCTGGTTCAATCCAGGTGCTGAGGGCGGACAAGAACAAGCTGGAGACCCAGATGCTGTTGATCCACCCAGACCTGGCTGGGTAAGTGAACCTGCTTCGGAATCAGCAATTTGACAACATAATACTTCGTCCAATTAACGACCCTTCGTTTACAACCCGTCCTCCTCTCTCTCAGGGCTGGACTGTCTCTGTCGGTGGCCTACAGGTTGAACCAGAGCATTTCAGGATCCCTGCAGACAGAACTGGCTCTGGCACAATCACCACTGGAGGTCAGCACTTCCCCTGCAGTCTGGCCCTCTCGTTCTCTCACCTTCATGTGGTCTACTTACCATTTCTGACTGACACTTAATGTTCTTTGCATTTGTTGATCATCTTCTTGGTCACAACAAAACGTTTGCACGTATAAACTAGAATGCAAAAAACGCAGCATTCACACTGATCTGATCAACATCTATGCATGCAATTCTTCACATGCTTCACACGTCTTTTGCTTGGTCATGTAAAGGTATTGTTGTCCCCTGCAGGCTGCCCATGGTGTTGATCATTTATCCAACCCCATGAGCTCTGCCACCCCACTGGACGTGACCCTGGATCGGGAGGTGCTGCTGATGCTGCAGGGACCCAGTCCTGAACACATGGCTCTGGAGTTCAAGAGCCTCCTGAGCAAACTGGTAACTGATCATCCCCCATCACCTATATCGTACCTTTTTATTTAATTTGAATTTGTCTATTCGTTGACTTGCCTCTCGCTCTCTGTGTCTTTCAGAAAAAGGATTTCAGAGAAGAAACCAACTCAGTCTTGTCTACACTTCGGGGCTTACAAGATGACTACCTGCAGCCAGGGGGCAACAGAGACCTCAGTCTTCAGGTCGGACACACACCTTTCACACGCACATCCCAATTTAATGTTCAGTGTCCTGTCTACCGATCTTGACAGAAGGTTGAAGGGAAAAATCGCCAAGTTCATTTTAGGCTACAAGTTCTTCAGTTTGCTTTATATTGACTGAGAACTGTGATCAGTCGCTCGCATGGCCGTGCAGGCGGTGCCGACATGTACCAGGATGCATCCATGTGCGCTTCTGATGCAAAACCCCTAAAACCGTCCCAGTCCTGCCTAGCTCATGGATGTGGCCATTTCAATGGAAGACGGAGACAAAACCTAAGAGGTGGTTCATATCCAAAACTATCCTGCTGAAACATCAAAGTCACACAGTAGCACTGTCAAAAATAGCTGATGGGGGAGGCGACACTGGTGTGTTTTGTGGAGAAAAAAAAAGGCTGTAAATGTCAATGGAGTCTGGTGGCCGGCAACAGCAGGGTAGTGACAATGTGCTAAATAAATCGCCATGCACTTGAACCCAGGTTCATTTGGAATTCGAATGCGGTAACAGCTAATAGCTCACTTATCTTTTTATATATATCACAAAACGAATGTCTTTGTGTGCAACTCTTGCACTCTTTTTCCCTGCCCATCACTGCATATCTCTCTTCTCCACCCACTATCTCTCTTCTCAGGAGATCTCTTGCTTATATAACTCTCTAGCAGGCCTCATCCAAAGCGGTGCTGGTTAGTCAGTGTGTCGTACCATGCACACAACCCACTCCCCTTCTCGCTCACTCTAACTTTTTCTATCTTTCACTCGCTCCCTTTCTCTCTTTTTCCCCTCCTCCTGCATTGTTTCCACTCTGCATTCATTAGGCACGTACTGCCATACAGCTGTAAACACACAAATGAGACAGAGATCATTAGTGGAGCAGAGCTGCACCGGTTAAACCCCGTCATCCATTGGTTCCTTAGTGTTTCAGCTGACCGGCATGCAAACAGTTTGTTGCAGTTAGGTGCCAGAGCATTTGTGGCGGCCTCGGGCCTTTCACCCGAGCGAGAGGCTGACCCCTCGGCCTTGTCGTCCCGCAGACAGTGCAGGCTGAGCTGGACGCGAGGAGGGGAGACTGGGCCCTCAACCTGGACCAGCTGGCTCTGTACACCGACTCATTAGAGAAAGAGCTGATCAAAATGGCCAGTAACATGAGGAGGTCCCGAACCGAGATCCTGCACCTTTCAGTCAGGTGAGCAGGTCTTTGTTATCTCTGTTGCATGTATATTAGTCAAGATCATGTGATTAGTGCTGAAAGGAGGTTGTACTAAACTAATTAGATGACTCGATTATTGATCACGTGGCTTGAAGGTGGAGTTGTTCCTGAGCAGCAATGATCTAATAGGTCGAATCAAATTTCATTTTCTGTCTAAGTAAGGTAAAACTTGCACCACTGACGAAGACATTAGTCGGCAATCTTATTCATTCTAGCAGTTTAATCACTATCGGACAATCTGCAGCTGCAGCATAATTGGCTGTCGAGGTTAGCTGGTAGCCTCAGCTGACTTCTGTCCACACAAACTATAGCCGTCTCTCTAAGCTTGTTAGGATGCCTGCAGAGCTTCCAGGATCTTAAATGCTACATCGTCATGCAGTTTCTTTTTTTACTGGACAGATTTTTAAGAGAATTTTATGCAATCAATGATTTTATTTCATCAGTTACTTGTTTTTCTAACGCGTCACCATCCACATAAATAAACCACGTACATCTAGCACCAGTTGAATTGTCTCTGAAGGGGCCAGTCAGTTGTGCTGAGCGGGGGAAAGACCTGTCAGTCGTCTAGACCTCGATGACCTCAAACAGCCTGCTGCACTCTTTTTCGGTCTGCGCCAGTATGACTGTGTTCAGCCGTGTTTGCTTCATTCAGTGTGTTTGTGTCTAGTTTGAGTGTAAAGCAGAAAATGTTGGGTTAGGTTTCCTCACAGAGATAGATGGGGAGGTGTGACAGGTATTTGTTCATGTTACAAATTCATATTGTGGTGACTTGCCGTCTTCTTCGGAACGAAAAACAAGCAAAACTCAAGTTGAGGCTCCGGCTAGGCAACAAGTGGTTATGGTTAAGATTGGAGTAAGTCTGAAGGAAAGTCGTTCATCAATGGAATGTCCTCAGAAGTAATGGAAACGTGATGTGTGTGTGTGTGTGTGTGTGTGTGTGTGTGTCTATGGCCATCCCCTCCAGATATATAAGAGAGCTACTGTGGTTCACTATCAGATCAGAGAGGGAACAAGTCAGGCTCTCCAGCTGGGATTTACTGGTGCTCATCTGCCCGGGGGGAATTTAGGAATTTTAGGAACTTTAATATTGTTTGGGAGATAAGACAATTGAAAGGGCTCATGCTCGGTGGACCTCCATCCCTCCTGCTCTAGAGGACTGTTGGTCAGTTCAGCCTGTTGAGCTTAACAATTGATTACAACAGTCTTCAATGGACTGAAATTATAAAACTCTGGCTGGGATTGGAGCTAAAAAACTGAAGTGAAGATAACAGGACTGGGCCAGTCGGAGAACTGGCGCTGGTCACCCTGGGCAACAGAATGGGACACTGCATGGGCCTGCGGATTGGGTACAGTATGTCCACTGTGCTGCCTTCTAGGAGCTCTGTCCATGTGTTAATCTACAGTATCTCTCCGGGCAGTTAAGAATGCTTTATCTTGCATGCTCGTCATGCTCGAAAGGAATAATAATCCTTCAGTTTGTTGTTAATTAGTGTGTTGTGTTGTTGCACGCAGGGTGCAGGAGCAGGAGAACCAGAAGCGGCAGCTGAGTGAGGAGCTGGAACAGCTGAAGACTCGTGACAGCAGAGAGACTTCGTGCCAGACACCTGCACTAGACGAAGAGGTCAGATAGACGGATAGAGTGAGAGTCGGCAGGATTACGGCACTTAAATCTATAGAACTATAGACTGTTTATTCCATAATTACTAATAGCGTCTGTTTAATCTGCTAATCACATGAATACGCGTCACCTTCACTCTTTCAATAATTGCCGACATGACAGTCAAATTGTTCTGGGAATATGCCGAATACTAATTATTTCCATCTGGTTCTGTATGTATTAATAACTTTCCATAATAGACCATTTGATGGCATGCGGGGAAGAACAGTGGCAGAGCTTCTACTGTATTCAGACAGATGGAGTAACTCTTAGAGGAGAGCTAAGTGCGAGTTGGCGGCTGAAGTGGACATGTGCACCCACACACACACACACACACACACACACACACACATATATATAATCAGATGCAACCACACACCTACGCAGTGCTCCTCACACAAATTGCACTGATGCACGCTCACATTTCCATTTCAGCACAATTGTATTTACCAAAAAGCGTAATGAGATGCTGAGGTGGATGTTTGCAAACTTCAACCTTCATGTCGTCTTTTGCGATTCACTTTTGTCACGTAGAACTCATTCATCCAGCGCGTATCTGGTTTAGGATAGGTTATATTTCAGAAGGAGAGAAGCAGCTACATTTTTATTTATTTATTTATTTGACTGCTTTGCTAATAAATTGTTGCTAATGCCTCCAACCCAGTTCTCCATGTCGCCACCACTTCATCAGTGATGTTTGAGTGAATCGTAACATTATTGGCTGTCAGACCTTTAATATTAAATCTAATGGACATTCTGTTTCTCTGTTTTTCCTTCTTTTTTCTTCAAGCCTGGAAATGACTTGGAATGGGACGAGGAATTTGCCCTTCAAGATTTCTTGAAGAACGAGATTGCGGAGAGGAACTGTCGAGCGCAGGACGGGCCAACAGATGGCAAACCCGAGGAGACGGTTGTTAAAATAACAGACGGAGTCGAGGAGGAGGACGGAGAGGAGAGATGGATGGTGGTGGATGAAGCAGGAGAGGGAGAAGCGAGGGGCACGTCCACCCCTCTGTCTACCCTCTCTGGTGAGGCCCAGTCTGCACACGGTTCAGTGGGAAGGAGACAAGGTGAGTGGGGACGTCTCAGGGGACCCTTACCACCAGCCGACACTTATTACAAATCTGTGTAACTTAAATCTCATTAAATCATAAAAAGTAAGTATTGCATGTAATAAAAAGTTTAATAGAACAGATCATTTATTTATAGAGAACCGTATGTAACTACCTTCATTTGTTTAATTAATAAATGTTCCCAACCATCTTGGGAGTCTTCGTTGAGCCTTTGAAATCCAGTATACTCCACAATTAGCCCGGGGCTAACTCAAACATCTTGTAACCAGCCCAAAAGGGCTAAATATAGTAGAATAATATTCAGCCCCGCTCTGAACCCGCTGCCCCACCAGATACTATCTCGGGATCCAACCCTCCAGGATTAACAATAAATGGAAGTGTAAAGCTCACATGCAACCAGACTTTTATCTAATAATACTTACAACTTCTTAGCTTGACATTTTTAAAACGTAGTTCAAATGCATCGATGCATTTAAGCTCAGGACTAAGTTTGCATGTTTTGCTGAGTAAATTGAACATGATCACTGGATATCCTGCACACTTTTTACTGCAGAAGATGCAAATTAGAGAATCCAAAAGGCTAAAATCTCACACAAATTTCCAACCTGGACGTCAGCCTGGACTCTGCAGGCGAATAAGGACTTACTTCCTCCATTACGGTCTTTAAGTGTTGATTTATGTTAGTGAGAAGGATTGGATTATTTTCCTGTAATCCATGAGTCACAGGGCACTCAGTCACCCTTGAAGCACCAGCACAGTACATATGCACACACACACAAAGGATCCACACACTCGGAGGCCCCTGGAAACAGACCCCGGCCTTCTATGGTTTTTGTGGTCCTGGTCTTCTAAAGGTTGTGTGTGTGTGAAAGAGAATGTGTGTGTCTACACAGTATGTGAAGCCCACTTCCTCAAGGTCCTTCTATGGCCAGGTATAAGACTTGTCTGAGGCCCTGAAGTGAGCTCAGTAATCCCTCATTCTTCTGCCTGCATGAGCGGCTGGCAGGCAAAGAGACAGAAAATCGTAGTGCAAATGTGGTCATTAATGCCACCTTGGCCATGCATGGGATTTCACCCCCCCTGCCCCTCCCTCAGCTCAACGCCTTGCATAATACACAGCCTGACCTTTTACGGTAAGAGGTGGGGTTGCTTTTTTGGACGGCTATTAACCTCTGGATGAACAGGACACGGTTTGGGTTTTTTCTCTGCTCTTGTCTCTCCTCCTTCTTATTTCTTCCTAATGTCTTTTTTCTCCCACTCTGTCTGTCACACAGACTCTACAGCCTGCGCTGATTCAGAGCCAGAGGTGAACCTTCAACATCTGCAGGTAAATCAAGATGAAATAATGATTTCATGGGATAAAGGGCCTTTACAGTACATACCGTATATAGTCGTATCCAGACCAACCAAAACCAACCCAACAAGGGGATCACGCTCCAGCGTTTGGTGCGAACACGTCGATAGATCTTCATACATCATCATTCACAGCCTCTCTGTCTGAGGCAGCTGATTGTACTGAAGCTCTGGGCTTTCTTATGTAGAATGCCTGTGATGAAACTAAGGTCACACTGCAGTCAAACGATTTGCCGTTAGTGGCAAGAAAATGAATCCTGCACTCATTTGAAGAAAATTTTTGTTTCAAATGTTTATCACAACCTAAGGCAAGATCTTTCATTTCTCTGACACATGAGGGTTTGACTTATACCTGGAACAATTAATACCATCACATAAAGATATTTCTAGTCCACTAAGCATTGGCTCAGCTATGAACCAGAAAGTTAACTGTATGCTCACAAGATTCAAAGTCAATAATATTTTAAACCTCGCTATCAGTTCATGTCCATTGTCCTCAAATCATCAAGATTTTCACTAAGTAATGGTCGTTTCCTGCCAGCCGCAGCCTGAAGTAGCAGCTAATTATTAGAGGGGAGGTGTGCTTCTTGCAGCTTGTGGGTTACTGTCATCATCAGAGGATGAGGCACCGAAGGACGACACTCGGTGCAGCCAACGCATTGATTTAGAACGATGAGCAGACGGTTTCACTGGAACTAATCAGTAGGTGGTAATGGACGCCATGCAGCCAATCAGAATTGAGTATTCACCAAAACATGGTATGAAAGACAATATATGACTGTACACAGAATACACTGACAGGCGACATGGTGGCTTGAGACCGGCGGCACAGCGGATCCGTTATTAGCACTGATGCTTCACAGCGAAAAGTTCCTGGGTTGAAGCCCTGGTCCTGTCTGGGAGCCGTCTGCATGTGCTCTTCTCCGGTTCCCCTGACCAAGGCGATGGTAAAAAGGAAATAGAGGCACGTTGCTGTGCACTGCTCCATAGTGTACGGGACACATGCCGAGTGTGAACTTTCTCCTCTCCTCCATTGTGTTACTCAAATCTCAGTACAATCCGCATTCCGATGTCTTCGAGGTTTTTCCACTTGCAGCCACTTGAATGTCAAGTTGACGAAACAAACGCTTCATCACTGCTGCAGTCAGTCTGTTTGTTTGTAGGATGACAGTAATTGGACGTC
>CAAKHC010013781.1:29458-40881 GCA_901007825.1 Macroramphosus scolopax | reverse complement strand
GGGGGGGGGGGGGGGGGGGGTGTTATCATGAAGGGAGATGGATAGAGATGTTTGTGTGTGTGTGTGTGGTTGATTAAAGGCTGGGCGGGGGGCTAGCAGCCAGATGCTAGGCCTGCAGCTGGCTGGCAGAGTGCGAGGGGAACTACACTGGAAATCAGCCGTGCCAGAGGTGGGGGGGCTTAGCCAGACACTGAGAGAAGATTATCCATTTTTCATCTGCATCCTCCTCTTCCTCTCAACCACCTGCAGAGCAACGCAACACAACCCCAGAGCATGAATAGTGCATGTCGCAGAAATACAATTTATTAAGTCTTGAGTGCAGGAAAGAGACGCCCTTTCATATCCAACACCTTGGAGAGCTCTGCAGAGCTTGAGGACGACCCCACCCGCCAAACCAAAGACCTCCACCCTCACCCATCCTTTACATGTAGCTACGCAGCGGCAGCTCTTCAGTTTGGGTCCAGCCTGAAGGCTTCACTCTGCATCCTTTATATATGGCTCCCTGATCATTCACACTGATTTTAAGTCATTCTTATTTCATCCTTCAAATGTTTTAAATGAAAACCTCATTTCATAGTGAATGAGACGCAGTTTCAAATATATGCTGTTTCATTTCATAACAGTCCTCCTGCTTAAAATGTGCTCTGCGAATTTAGCAAGAAAAAAAAGGCACATTACCAAATCTTGATATCTGATATCTGTCTGGTTTTAAATATTCATGATCAGCTTGAAGCACAGGCACACGCAGGCAGCACACACACGCACACGCAGGCACACACACACACGCATGCACGCACACACATGCACACGCAGGCACGCACACACACACACACACACACACACACAGGCACGCACACACACGCACACGCAGGCATGCACACGCAGGCACGCACACACAGGCACGCACACTCAGGCACACACACGCAGGCATGCACACACACGCAGGTACGCACACACACTGTCTGTTTTTATCTCCCACTCAATATTCACAGGAAATCAGGTAGACGTGTTTCCATCGGTTTGTAAACGACTTGTTTTGTTCTGCTGTGAATAATCTCAGATTAAAACATCTTAACTGTAACACAATGTCATCAGTAACAAATCCTTTTCAGATCCAATTTATTCTTGTTTACCTCTTCTGGTTGCAGCGGTATTCACAAAGTCTGGACGGGTGTCGTCGCTGTTTTCATCCCCTCACTCGGATTTTAGTGCTTTTACGAGACACGTCATGAAAAATGCTCTTTGTGCAGACTCAACCTCGACGCTCCTCACCCTGAACACCGAGATGAGAGGGAGCTCTGTCTTTATGTTGTGAGTGAGATGGAGGCCGTGGAGTCTGTGTACTCGGGTTGACCCACACATCTCAGATTTGTGGTACTTTTAAAGAGCAAACTGCCGTGACTCCTGATGGATCCTGTGTTTGTGCGGAGGACTGATTGATATTCGGTTTAGCATTCAAGTCAGCCTACACACATATGTATAATATATTTATATAATTGTTTCGAAATGTCTGGAATTGGATTGCGAAGTCAATCTCTGAGAGCTTCTCATGGGCGTTTTTACAATTTTTTGATTTTTAATTTGAGCGACGTCGTGCTCGGCTGGGCCGTAATATCGCATTTCGTTTCCTCCGACAGAGAGAGAAATTATAAATAAAGCAACTGGGCCGTAGCTCAAGTCTCCTGATAGATTTATCCAGCTGCACAATGGCTGCTTTATGAGACACATCCAGTCTCACCTTATCTCACGACCTGTTGAAGGCTAGCAGTAAATTGGCAGGGATTTCTCATCAGCCGGTTCTCGTGGCCTGTCCTCCGCCTCTGGCTCTGACGTCTCGCCGCTGCCCACAGAACGAGCCCAATCCTTTACCAGGCGGTTGGCACAAGGCCGTAAAAATATCCCCGGAGGGCGTTAATCATGTTTGACTGAGTGCATACTTGAAAAGCATTTGCAGTTATTGTGATGGACTGCATTTCGCTCCACGAAGTGTTGTCTGTGTGTGCGACAGCGGTTCTACAGAGCCGGTTTGCGGTGACGGCCAAGGTGCCTCGGGGGGGTGTGTGTGGAGAGTTCTCCAGGAGATGTGGGGGTTTCCTGTCAGGATGAGGAGTGGTTTAATTTTCTCCAAAGTAGAGAATGCATTCGGTGAATTCAGTCAGTGTTCAATCTCGCCCCCATTACCTCCGAAGGAACAGTGTAGACATTTATACAGGACCCGCATTTGCCTAATTTGCCAGACAAGTTCAAAAGGTCAGTTTGAGACTTCAAGACATTAAAAGCTCGTAAGAACTTTTAGCTTGTCCCCAGAAAGTCTGCACACTCCACAACCCCGGTCTTCTTTTTGTAAAACAGCGTGCTAGTCCTCTATCATAACCCGCTTTACTGAGAGACAGGAAGAAAGCAAAAGATGAGGTGGGGGGGTCTAAGTGTGGGAGAGCCTGCGGCTGCACATGACAGTTTTTTGGAAAGAGTGTCAGGGGGACAATAAGTGTTGCGCTGGTGGCCCAACAGGAAGTGGAACATATGTCCCCTTTCCAACTCCCTAAATCTCCTGTAGACCTCACATGAACTGAGCTTCTGGCAGAGCTTGCCTCTTCCACATACTGACAGCCCCCCCTCACACCCCCCACACTTCTTATCACCCCCCCTGACAGAATCATGCTGACAGGGATCCAGAGGCTGAGGGGAGGAGCACTGCAAAAAACCCGCCCTCTGGGAACCCAGAGTCGTGCCATCATGGTGAACCCAGCATCACCCCACCCACCACCCACCGCCCACCACCCGCCGACCGCAGCCAGCTACCGCTAATCTGTCTACACAACAATGAATTCTTCTTCTTCATCTTTCTCTCATTGCTGCGCCCTCTGTCCAAACAATCCAACCCCGGCCATGAGCGCCGACCCCTCTCCAGGAGTCACTGTTTCAGTTCCCCGTGTTTCCAATTCTCCTTCCTCCCCCTCTTTGTTGCTTCTGCGGCTCATTTAAAATCTGCACGACTAATGTGTTTTCCTGCTGCCCGCGACCTCTTTTCGACTTGGTGCTACCTTGAATTCCGCGTTGCGACGGACTTTCTGCATCTTTGACTCCTAATCTGACTCCGGGCGGCGCAGTGTGAGGGAAACACGTCCGGTATGTGACTTCACGAGAGCGAGTGTGTTTGTATGTACGTTGTAATAATTGATGGCATATGTAAGAAATTACCCGAGGCTTCAAAACATCTCCCAGCCAATTTGAATGGGAATATCAGCTTTTCCAGAGATTAAGGGGGTGTCGAATGTTGCCGCGGGTCGAGCTTGAGTTTCCATCTGTCGCTAAATACTCAGTTCACAGTGGGAAAATGTGGTCACAATGCCCCGTCGGGAGGCAATCAAGCTTTAGCTGCAGGTTTGGGTTTTTTTAGAGGAGGGTGGGGGGGGGCTGTATGGTTGGTTGAGGGGCTCGGAGGTGGCCTCTGTCATTTAGGGTCTGAGTCTGTCAAGCGGTCTGGTTGATTCAAGTTCATGCAAAGGAACAAAAGGCTGCGTTGAACGGAGGGTGGCGTAATTCGGAGGGAGGTTGAGGGGTTGCTGGAAAGAGGTAGAAAAAGCAGGAGCGGGAAGTGATGGAGGCATCTGAAACCAGGAGGCCAAGCGTGAAAGAGACGAGAGAGGGAAAAAAAAAGTGATTTGGCTGCAGATCAGTCACCAGAGAAGGAGAGATTAAGGAGCCATTACTACCATCTGCATCATCGGGGCTTTGGTCCTTTCCCCTTCAAATATCTGTGTGTTCCTGCTCGTGCTGATTATACAACTTAAATAGTTGACGAGAGATCTTTGAAGTTCTCACATAAAAGCAGAATGAAGGTCACACAGACCATCACCACAAACTCCCAGTGTGTCAGTTGGACTTCCAATTATTCCAGAGAGTTGGGACCTCTGCCCCGGCTGTAACGAAGACGCCCGGCCGTCCTTGCATGTGACTGAAAGACCTTTTTTCCTCCGGTCAGACAAGCTGTTCTGGGTCTTTGCCACTGATTGTCAGCCTCTCTAGTTTCCTTTCCTTTCCTCTACTTGACTTCCCTTCTGCCTCCGCTTCCTCCCACAAACAAGCCTTGTTTTGGCTGGATGCTCGGATCACACGGCCACAGTTCACTCTTGTTTTTCTAAGGGTCACTCCGCTCGGCTCTCCCATGCCTGCGCTCTCCCTCACTCCTGTTTGAACCTAATCATGTGATTCTTTGCCGTGGAGCGCTGCCCGGAGGGCAGGTGGTAGAAACAGAAGGGGCTGACGGGAAATTGGACGAACCAAGGTTAGCCAGGCGATCTTTGCTGGAGGATTAATTGTGTAAGAGCCATGTAATGATTGCTGGCATGTCTCCGGAGTGAAATCCTGTTAGTCACTGCACAGGGGTGAGGCTCGACTGAGCATGTTATGTATGTGTATATTTGCAGGGAAGGTGACTCTGATCCTCCAATATGCACAACCAGGTGGCGATCTGACAACTTCTGGAAGTTACCACAGACCCCCTCCCACTTTGTTCACATTCAGATGTACAGATCTGATTTCTGAGCTGTCACAGGTTCACCTGCAACTAGCATCTCACTGATATTTCTAATGTGCCTAATTTCATGTGAATTTACTAATTATAATAACACGGCTCATCAACACTCCATGTTAACAGGCTGCTGTCACTTCCCAGATGTCGCTGTGCACTGTCGTCTGGCTGCATCACCACACACGACAACTCAGCTATTTCAAGTCTGTCGGTTGCCGTGCCGACTGAACGTTCTGCTCCGCCTCACTCAGCCATGTAGAGACAGTTGAGGTGGGTCTCTACATCTAGACAAACAAACCAACGCCAGCTTTGGTGGTTGATACTATTTCAGTTTTATTTTGAAAATCTCTAAACAACGAGTGTGCAGCCGCCCCTGAAGTCCTCTTTCACACTTCACCCGTCGGAGCAGGACGTCTTGTTTTTAATGATAGCCTGACTCAGCCGGAGCGATGCTCCGCTGCCCGGCCTCGCTGTTTCTGGGTCGGCCGTGTGAAGAGTGTCTGCTGTACTTTTGGCTGTTATTTCACTTCCTTCACCTTCCTCTCTCACAGCTCGCTTTTTGGCAGCGAGGTTGCTGTCATAGTTTCTATGATTGGTTTGAAAGTGCCTCTCCGCGTCTCCTTTTTTTTTTTTTTTTTTTTGGAATAGAGACGAATCAGGGAAACTCACTTTGGCTGGGACATGGTGAAAATAAATCTTCTCTCATTCCTCATGGAAGTTAGTTTTCAGCTTCTGACTTGGTAACTTATTTTACAAGTTCTTAAAAAATCATTTTCATATGTAAATATATTTAATATATATAATAAGTATAAATTCACTGACTTCTACATGTGAGCTGCATTTGGAATTGAATCTTCCAGCTGAAGTTTCCTCGTCGTGATTCAGTCGTGAAGCTCCTTATCTGCTCGCACCTTCTCCATCGTTTCACTCTATCTCTGCATCCTTAGACAACACTGAGCGGCTTATTGAACGCAGATGATGAATGAGTGTGGATTGATGGCAGATAGCAGGCCGCGGCTAATTGACATCACTTTATCACTTCATCTGCTGCCTTTGTATTCCTGCCTTTTTCTTTTTCCTCTGCGCAGCAATCCATTACGGTGCGGATTAGCCGCTTTTAATACGTCCCTGCGTGATCGATTGTAATGAAATATACTCGCAGATCGCTCAAGGGGGGCGTCTGGTCGAGGGTATTGTTTTTTGAAGGCGCTGATCGCGTTGGACGTCGTTGATGTATCTGTGAGTATCTGTATGCTTTGAATACAGAAGCCAAGGAAACGTTGTTTTTTCTTGTACTAAACGCACTCCGAGCCTCATCCATCATCCATGCAGGAAGTAACTGGTGCACAAGTCGTTGCATCATATCAGAGAGGTGAGATTCATTAACCCCCTTTTACTTTGACTGAAACTGAAATATAAGTTGGACAAATCCTCAGACCCCTTCTGAAGCCAAACCTCCATCAGTCTAATGCCTCCGCCTCTCCTCTCCTAATAGCTGAACAGAAGGGATTTGACTGCCAAATCTCTCGCTGACTCTTTTCTCCCGATCAGAAGTGAGTTGCAGCTCTTGGCGGGGCTCCTCGGGCCGGACGAGTAGATGTATTTTCTCGTGGCTTTGGTGTTCACGTTGGACTCAGGTGTGTTTTCTCCTCCTGAGTATTTGATCTTTAAAGCAGTTAGGTAGGTCGAGGTTCTTTAAAGTCTTCACCGCGGTTGCTAAAAATACGTTTCATCCTCTTCTTATCCAGTGTTGCACTTTCACATTCTCACGTCGTGCTGTGCCTCAGAGCCCGAGTGGCGCTGGGGGAGCTGTTGGGCTCAGACGTACCACTCAAGGAATCCTCAGGTAGCTGAGAGGAGAACTCCCTCCCCTTTCACTGATCCAGCTGACTGGAGTCAAGATTTGCATGTGCTCGAACCCCGACCGGCTGTCCCGTCTCCTTCGGTCTCTCTGAGATCAGCCGTTAGCTCCCCGGCCGCTGCCTCTCCCGCCCTTGACTAAAGGGTACGCTTCCTTAAGTCTGCTCGACTCCGAATGAGCCTCGTACTCCTCCGGGACCGTCAGACAGCCATGCTAGCCCGTGGCTAGACAGCTTTTAATCATTTATTTAGGGGCTGGAATGCACGAGTTCAAGTCTGCCCTCTCGCTTCGTGCGAGCGGAGATGAGAGAGTGCGAGGAAAGTAAACGAGAGACAAAGCTCGGATCAAGAAGCCGGCTCGTCGCCGAGCCTCTGAGGATCCCAGTCTGCTATGTGTTCTAACCAACTGGTGTAGGACGGCGCTTATACACACAGTATCTAACTCAACCGCTACAGCAGATGAAGACATTGTATAACAAATAGACTTATAAATACATTTATTTATAGATGCATTTTTCTGTAAAGATGCAATTCATGCGTGTCAAGGCTGCGTGAAGAGAGATACTCCAGCAGCACAATGGGTGATAAGTGACAGGGGTCCTTAATAATCATCTGTATTCAGACCCTCTTACTCTCATTAAATCATTGAAATTGATATTAGACACACTCGCAGGCGGCAGTAAGGTGTTAACCATTGTTGTTCTTCTGTGCCGGGCAAAAAGCCAGAAACGTAATTCACATTTATTACCGAACACAACGAGGATGCTGATTGGAGACGACTAATCAGACATGACCTTCTCTGCAGACCATCGCATGGCGGGTCCCAGCGGAACCATGCTGCTCTGCTCTGCACTGATCAGTTGTAAAAATGGTTGTCCCCTTAGCTCAACAATGGTTCTTTGTAAATAATGTCTCTCTCTGCACAGCTGATCCCAGTCATTAACCCCAATAATGGGCCCAAGGAAGTGTGATGACCCAACTCCGCTTGGTTCAGAGGGATAATTGACTCCCAAGTTAGTGGGTAGTGTTATGTAAGGTTGCTAAGGGAAGTTAGACGTACACCCGGAATACAAGAGGTCAGGCTCAGGGGGGTTATGGGATTAGGAGACAAGATGACAAGAAGTGCAAAATCGGGACAAACCCGCCCGGCGAAGGTTTCAGTTTCACTCTAACTGTCCAGCAAGAAAAGGTCCAAGTGTTCTTCCTAAGTGTTGAGTCCTCGTCCGCGTGAGGCTCCACTCGAACTGATGCAGCCAAACACAATAGAAGCCAACTCCACCTCTCTCTCTCTCTCTGTCTCTCTCTCTCTCTCTCTCTCTCTCTCTCTCTCTCTCTCTCTCTCTCTCTCTCTCTTCTCTCACTCGGTTTAACTAGTCGGACTAAATCAATCTGCTTGATTGAATCAGTTGCTTTAACCTTTTTCTCTTCTCGAGATGAATTTGCAGACAGCAGCGGGAGCATCGGGAGAGTTTTCATTGTTTTAACCTTTTTTCATTTCGGATTAAGATTAATTGGGGTCGACGAGTTAAAAATTGACCCCGAATTAGAGCTCTGTGACCTTTCCCCTACTGAACAAGAAAGACAAATAATGAAAATGTCAAACACCCTGAAGAATAATGGTCATCATTCCCTTCCTGGAGATCCAGTCCGACTCTCTGGAGTCTCTATTAGCATACAGCAACCTACTTCCTATTTCCCCCGTAGTTTCCACTACACAAGCCTTCTCCAGCTCTCCGCCCCGTCCATTACTTGATTTCCTCTCCCTCTCTTGGCTTTGTGCTGTTTTGGTTATCCCATGATTGCCTCAAATGCCTTCCTTCCCCCTCTCCATCACAAGAACTGTAATTTTTGCACACTTATGCACAGCAGCGGACCCTGCCAGGGCGTCGCACCTCAGACCGGTGACTTCATATCGCTTTCCATCAGCAGGAAATGCAGTGGGAAGCACATTTCTCTCTCTTGGACACCAGGGTCAGATCGGGTATGAGGACTTTATACTCACTTTCATCCTCGGCCAATGGACCCCCCCACACACACACACGATGAAATATGAATCAAAAACAGTCCTTGAGGCTTTTTCTTGCCTTGAAAAAGCTTTAACTCAATTTGTGTCAGGAGGTGAGGAGCTTCCCTGCATTGCAGTGTTTGGCTGTAATCTCACGGCCACGTAAATAATGAACTGTCAAGAGAAGGAACAAAAACGATCTCCTTATAGTTTTTCTTCTAATATATTGTTTGGGTATCGTCCAGTTTGGGTGAGCAGAGCAGAGGTCTTATTTCAGCTGTTGCTGTGTTGTTCCGGGGATGATGGAGTAGCCCCGGTTCGCTGGTAATCATTCACTTATTCTTCGGCATAGTACAGCAGGAAGTGGGCTGCGCATTAAATGTGGTGTTCAGGCATCCGCCGCGTGTTGCTGGTGCAGGGAGATTTCATGCTGCAGGTCTCCAGACGACACTCAGAGCAGTTGCTCCGAGTTTTACATTGGAGTTAAGGGACAGCCTCCTGCACCTCGTGCAGATACAATAGGGTACCTTGTGCGTCGTATCACATGCCGACTATTGATTTGACGACCCGGTTCGGAGGGATTTCCTCCAGGTGAAGCGCAGGAAGCCTGCTGAACACAGATTATATAAATGTCCTCAACTTGCACGGCATCACTGCTTTACATTGCGAGGTGAAAAGTGTGTGCATGAGGTGGTGGATGAACCTGCAGCATGTCTTATTTTCACACTAAATATTTCTGTTTTGTAAGCATGAAGAGGATTTTCTCCCCCCACAATCACCAAATATTTTACTCGGCTAACTTTAAAAATGTATCTGTGATAATCACGATCTTTCCACGAGCTTTCATGTTCCATGCAAAGGAACAATGAAAGGATTTTCCCTCGTCACACACACCTTTCATCCCCGTCTTCATCTCCGTGTGTCTCCATGCTGTTGTGTTCCTCACATCATTATTCATGAGCTGTGTGTCACACACTCCCCTACTTGATGCATTGCAGATTACAGGTGGAATTATTTTTACTACCCTTTAATTTGAAGTTCTCTCTTCTCTGCTCTATTTCCCTCTGCTGTGATCTGATGTTATTTGTTGCTGCAGTGGCCCAATTAAAGTTTTATCTTGTCACATATAGCTAACAGAAGATTACTGGGGTGGTGGGAATCTTTCTTCAAGCTGTCTCATGCCTGATTTGTTGATAACTTGCCTCGTCACCTTTTCTGTTCAGGAGCAGAGCCCCAGCAACGCCACATCCCTGGCAATGATGCAGGAGCCGCAGGAGGTGGTGGAGGAGACGGTCACCATAGAGGAAGACCCGGGAACCCCCACCTCCCACGTCTCGGTGGTCACCTCTGATGACGGCACCACGCGACGCACAGAAACCAAGGTAACACCCAAAGTCACCTCTGCTCTTCTTGATTAGATAGACCACATACATCATAATGATCTTCACTGTTGGACGTGTTGGAATGCTACTAAAGAAGAAAGGTTTAGAGTAGATTGGCCGAACTTCATCTACTGTATGAAGGTGATATTCAACTTGCTACCCAGCATCACCTGAGCAGGTGCACTGTTGCAGCAGAGGAATCCCAATGAGCCCGCAGCTGCAAAAACCAAGATTTTTTTTAATCTATTTCAATATTGCTTGAAATTATGGTCCCGATCTTACTGTTCCCAAACATCCCTGCACTGTACACCCACTCCTGAACTCTAAATCCCATAATCCTACTGCCCTAAGTGCTTTCATCTCCATCTCATAGCTTTATTTATTTGACTATTCTGTTATTTGAGAAAGCTCCCCTGGTGCTCTGAAAGCTTCTGTTGACTCGTCCTCCACTGTGCTCTGTTGTTTCTCCGTAAGGATATGTCAACTCACGTGCAGGTGAGTGGACTTTTATACCGATATGGCTTCTCCCACCATGCCACCATGTTATAAGTGCCCATAAAGGCTCCTGCTGCAGCGGCGCGCAACACAGTCTGCATCATCACCAGCCAGATACCTGTCCGGCCTCTACTCTGAAACAGTTTGTTCTCAGTTCACCGCTTGCTGCTTCCACCTTCTGGGACGATAGTTTCTCTCCCCTCTGCATGAGCCTCCCTCTCTGTTTCTCTTTGTTTTGTCTCTTATTTCCTATAAAATTACACCCCAAAAACATATATAGGAAGCACAAACTAATTAGCTTGGGATAAACACACTTTGGATTTAAGATACAGAACACATCTTTAATTGGTCATTATAATTTGGCAATTAAAGGTCCCAAAGACCTCTGAGCCCTCTTACAGAAAAATATTATTTAATTTCATAAATAAAAAATGTCGTAGCCGGCTGTTGTCTCGTGTTAGTGTCTTTTCTGGGTAATGAGAGTCACCACGGCATCTTTAAACATGTAAAGCGATACTAGGAAACAAGCAAAAGCACCAGCGGAAGGAAACACCCTTCCCATGTTATTTGATATATTAATGCATCTATCTGCAACGTCCTTAAAAGTGTGGCGGGTGTCGGGAGCTTTTCTCTCTCTCTTTTGTTTTGGACATCTTGCTTCGGATAGCTGCACTCAGCTGCTGCTCCTGCGAGCTTCCGGAGGAGTGGAGAGGCGCTGTGTGGCGATCCCACTCTGGGGACTGTGAATCTGTAATTAAAAAGCCTGCTCTAATCCCTGATCAGGGAGGACCCACTGCCCTCCAGCCTGTTTACTGCGAGGGGGATTGGCCACACACACACACACACACACACACACACACACACACACACACACACGGTTTTATGTACTCACACGCAGAACTTCTTAGGGGTGATGTGTGCAGTAAAACATCACACTAATCAAAGGTTCTGCAGCTGAGGAAGGGAAAAAAAAAAGAAGGACACTTTCTTTAAAGGGCCAGCCCCCCCGCTGGGAGGGGGGGAGTCACTTTGAGGAGAAAAGCAGATTAATGTTCAGGGTGAACTTGCAGAAGCCAACGTGTCTGTGGTGGCGACTGAATCCAGATCCCGGCTGAGAGTCAACACAAAGACGCCCCACCACCACTCA
>CAAKHC010013781.1:9640-23211 GCA_901007825.1 Macroramphosus scolopax | reverse complement strand
CATCCAGACGTCAACGCGTGCACACACACACACACACACACACACACACACACACACAGACATATAAACACACTCGTACGTACTCCGTTAAACTCACACGACCTCATCCCGTAATTGAACGGGGGGGTTTGTCTCATTTTAATCCAGTGGTGTCTGAAGGGAATGGCCCGTGGAAGTGATCTGTCACTAGCCAGCCTCCTCCTCCTCCTCCTCCTCCTCCTCCTCCTCCCCCTCCTCTATGCTGCCAAGAGGTTTTCACTGAGAGCCAAATACTCTGTTAAAAATGATGCCTCCCCTCTCATGTTTGAGGCTTCTCATAACCGTCCCCTAAATTACAGAAGCAACGTGTGAGCGATGTCACTCCGTCAAGCGGCGGCGGCGGCGGCGGCGGGTATCAATACAGCTCCAGCAATTAGGAAGTGGAAAGACATAAACATTTTCCCATCTTCATCCCTCCCGTCTTCCTCTCCGCTCCCTCGCCATTCTGTGCGCCATAAAATAATTACAGCTCATGATTCAAAGCTTTGGCAGGGACACGCCACCGTCACAACTGCCACCAAGATGTGCACATATGAGATGCAAACATCTTCCTCATAGTCTCTAATCCTTCGCACTTCATCTCCTTTTATGGGCCCGCTGAAGACGAAGGGTCAGGGACAGCTGTGATGGAAGGATGATGAAAGAAGTTGACAGAAGATGAAGAGAAAGGAGGAAAGTCCAGAGGAATAAAGGAGCGCTGAGGCTGGTGGACGTGCATACACGTCGTATCTGTTTATTGTTTCTTCACTTCTTCGCGTCTTAGAACAAAAGAGCTCAGCCGAGCATCCGTGGACGAGCACAGTTGCGCACAAGAAGCCCGGACATTTAGCAGCTTGATTAACATGAGGAGAATGATCTGCTGTAATCATGCTCGGAGTGTCGCGTCTGGCGGCGGAGAGCCCTTTCACATCCCGTGAATGCACCCCCTCCCTGTACACACAATGGCGCCAATTTAAATGCAAATCCTGACATTCCCATCACTCAGCCTCGTGACGTCTGCTTCACCAAAAAGCCCCGCCGCTACCGGCCCGGATCGAAATGAGCCATGATCTGCACAACTGAGCGTCTTATCTGCGCGGGGGAAACGTAATGTGACGGATAATGAGGGAGATAATGTGTGAAAGACGTATGCGGATCTACGATCGGACGGCAACGCTGCGGTGAGGTGGGATTCTTTGGAAGGGGTGTTCTCTCCGCCTGATGCCGGGTTGAGGATGACCTCAGAGTGTGGGAGCGTTCATTTAGATCAGCATGGATGGAAAGAAGCATTAAACAACCCACCGGCACACACGCACACGCATCACAGCGAATGTGTTTCCATGCAGTCTGGCGAGCTGGTTGTGCCAAACCTCAGAGCTGCGGTCATGAAATGATGCGCTGCACTGAGGCTCCTGATTGCCCCCCCCTCCATGCTGTGGTTACGGGTTGCCTGCAGAGGCTTGTTGTTCTCCAGCATGTACTACAAGCTGTAAACAAACAGTCTTTTTAAAAGGAATATCGAACTGTTACGACACACCAGATCTTCTCTGGGTTCCTTTCACAGCCTCACGTCCATCTTTAATTCTCTTTCCGTCCATGTGAATACAGGATGCAGCATCTCGTTGCGTTGCTCGTATCCCTGGTTGTCTCGGATCGATTCCCCCGAGCGGCAGGATGCATAAACACTAAACACGTTACTGCAAGGCCATTGTCAAAACAAAACAGGAACTCATCAGAGGAATGCAGAGCCGAGGCGAGATGGCATGCGGCGCCCCCCCCCCCCTTCCCCAACATGCCTGGGAAGAACTATTAAAAACACATAATTAACATAAAACTCATTAAAATTAGAGCCTGTACTGGAATCCTGTGCCAACCACTGGCCACCATTTTGTTGCACCACCGACCGCCATACATCAAAGAGGGTGAGAGGAGACCAGCTGGATTATGTAACGAGGATAAACAAGTCTCAAGCTGCGGGGTGGGCGGGGGCATGATAAAATCTGTGCATAAGCACATAACCCTAATTAGATTCCTCTCCCCGTGTCATAACTCTGCCTACCACACATTCTCCCGTCCTTTAAGGGAGCTGAGTGGGGGGAGAATCTGGAAGAGAGGAGAATGAACTGAAGAAACGATTGATCTGTCATTGGGATTGAGCACCGATATTTCCCCGTTGTTCCTTCGGAGAATTGATGCAACTCCCCTCACGAGAACTGATCAGACGTGACAGGCTGGTTGGTTGAAGGGAACCCCCAGTGGACCTCCGAGAGGAAACTCCCATCTTCTTCCTGTGGAGGATTTAAACCGTATTTCATCACAGATGGGGAGCAGAGCTGGAGACTGCCGGAGCCTCCAGCCATAGAAGCAGCAATGCCAATGTTGCTAATGCTAGCGCAGAGATGGTTTTAATAAAAGATTCGTCTTAGCGCTGCGAGCAAAGGGACCCCGGGGCCATCACAGGGCTCATTTCCCTCCTTCAGGGGACAGCACATCTCTTGTCTCGGTTCCCCGGGGTGACAAACATCATATCGCTTCTTTACTACAACAAAAAACACACCCATGACTTTGCCTCGCATTCATCTCGGCGCTGATTGTATCTCTCATTCTCTGCAAACTGCCTGGTTTCCCTTCGTGCAATCATTTTCTGACCCGCAGTCCCGTTTAGACTTTATGTTTGTTGATATCTGAAATCTCCGTCGCTTCCACCTCACAGGAACCAGTAATCCTGAATGCAGTTTACCGTCTCACTCCCTTTGCAGGGGAAACGGCAGCTTCTTAAAGACCTGCTATTAGCGAATCCAAACCACAGATCACCACGTCTCCCCTCCTCTCTCCGCTCTGCCTCGCTCCTTCTTTTCTCCTCTCTATCGCCTACATCTTTTCACCTCGTGCTCACCCCGTCCCTCGCTCTCCCTTTTCCCCTCATTAGTCAGTGGCTCCCACCTCAAATGGCTTCTCTCAAATTCTTTTCCTCGCCGTCTAATTCTTCTCTCAGACGAATCTGTCTGAGTCACCCTCCGTTTACGTCGTCCGTCCCTCTGGTTCTTACTGTCCCCTGTCCTCCCTGTCTTCCAGAGGGTACCCAGATGACCCCATTGAGGCGGAGCATATTGATGAGCGGCACCCTTACATCCACGGCATATACTCAGCACCGCTAGCCCAGCCGGAGAGGGGCAGCATGGCCAGTCTGGACCGCATGGGCGGACGTCGCTCGCCCTCCATCGACAGCATCCGCAAGGACCCGCGCTGGCGTGACCCAGACCTCCCCGAGGTCATCGCCATGTTGGGCCACCCCATCGATCCCGTGAAGTCCAACGCCGCGGCCTATCTGCAACACCTGTGCTACGAAAACGACAAAATCAAGAAGGACGTGCGTCAGCTGAAGGGGATTCCTGTCCTGGTGGGGCTCCTGGATCACCCCAAGTCGGAGGTCCACCGCAAGGCCTGCGGTGCACTGCGCAACATCTCCTACGGCAAGGACAACGACAACAAGGTGGCCATCAAGAACTGCGACGGCATCCCGGGCCTCATCCGCCTCCTGAGGAAGACCAACGACATGGAGGTTCGAGAGCTCATCACCGGTAAGAATGAAGCTTCTCAAATGTTATTATTGTTGCATTGTCTGTTTTTTTGTAGGACGTTTGACGTTTTACCAACTTGCGTATCTGACCCTGCATGGATGGATACAGTACTTGTATTGTGTAACTAACAATATAGTGAGGGGAGATAACAACACATTCAACACTGTAAAGACTCATTGTTCTAATTGTGTTAGGGACATATTTTCTGTCTTTTGTCTTGGAGTTGGCTCTTAGGACCCTGTTATAGTTCCTTTCACTAAAAGGAAACAAAGGTCCAAGTTAGAGTCATAACAAACAGTAAACACAGCCGAGGTCATCCGTTATCTCAGGATGTGAAGAAAATGATCTGTGAATCATTTCCAGACACAAAAAAACTCGAGAAAACAAATAAAATTATCTCGTTATCAATAGAAAACTGAGTGAATAAGACTTCTGCGTGGCCATGGGAGGCATCCGTAGATTCCTTCAGGCACATTAAACAGTTCTGTGAATAAAGCCAGTGGACATAATCAGCATATACAAATATGTGAACATTGATTTTAAACATAAAAAAAATCCACTCGCTGTCTTGTGTAATGAAACAAGTTTTAATTCTTTTAAGTGGAGCTACAGAAAATATATTGATTCAGACACCATAACAGGGTTTCTTCTGCTCGACCTGGTGGATATCACCAGGGTGTGTGTGTGTGTGTGTGTGTGTGTGTGTGTGTGTGTGTGTGTAAATTATGAGACGGATCCATTCAGCAGCATGTTTCTCCATCAGCGTTGGTGGAGGTTTGTACATCCGTCAGCAGAAAGACACACAAACCGTCCTCCCCTTTGTGGAACTCCCACTGGAAACGGTTCGGATCCGTCACACACACACACACACACACACACACACACACACGTCGACCGACTTTTGGTGGGTCTTCATGTGATTTTAGCTGAAATCACATCACAGCAGTCGCTGTGTTTGGCGGTTTCGTCGGCCGACGTTGTGGTTATAAAATCTGAATCTTAGCAGAGCAGAGCGGAGCCGAGCAGCATCTGGTGACTGCTGGTTCACATGTCGTGTTAATGGGCGGAGTTTTCTGTCACTGTCAATATGTCTGGAAACATCAGATGAACCTTTATGGAACAACTTATTTATAACAATTGTGCAAATATATTCAGTTCTTGTTTCAGTTGTGGAGTTGCATCGAACAGGAAGGTTTCAATGGTTCCTACCTGGATGTCCCTAAATAGTGAATAATAAAACGGCTGCAGTTCAAAGCTACTGGCAGGGATACTGGTCCCTTTAAAAGTTCTGCTTGTTGAACTGTAGTGTGCATGCAGGCACCAGTGTGAGTGTGTGTGTGTGTGTGTGTGTGTGCTTTCCTTTGCTTGACAGAGATGTCACGGTGAGCGATGACTGTGGCGCAGCAGAAATGATTGCCTTTACAGCACCGTGTTGCTCCCCATCGTAGCTAAAAATAACCCTGCACCACAAGACAAGGAGGACAGAGTGGAGGGAGGCTCCTTTTATTTTCCTCCTCTTTCTCTCTCTCTCTCTCACTCTCTCACTCATTATCCGCCCTCTTTCATTCCCTCCTTCATTCATTATCTACACTCTGTTTTTCTCTCACTGTTCTTCACCCTCTCTCTCCCCCCCCTCTTCCTCTCTCCAGCTTCAGGTTCCCATCTCCAGTGCACCGGCCCCAGAGAAAACAGGCCAGTCACAATGCAAGCTCAGCTCTCAGCCTCGGCCCATGTGGCGAGAACCGGCCTTGTTTTTCTACAATTAAATATAATTGTTGGGTTTTAAAAATAGGCCTCTTTTCTTAGTCCATGTGCTTTAAGAGTTTGCTGTCGGAGTGTGTGCCGTCCCTGGAAGACCACAGAGCTAGTTTTTCTCTGCAGAGCAAAAACGGGCTGACGTGGAAGTGGTTTTATTCCCCAACACACAAGACTGACACACCAGTCGTTGGTATTTTTGGAGCTCTGCACCGTCCGGAGAGTTTTTCTGTTCTCTCTCTCAACAGGCTATTGGCCACCAGCAATGCCCACTTTGGACTTGTTGATTGTTGAGCTCGCCTGCAGGGGATGTCTGAGTTCTGAGGACTGAATGTGGGGAAGGCGCCTGCTGCACTCCTTTCACTTTTTTGAATAAAAGAAATGTACAAAGGTTTTCATGCCTTTTACCGCAGATAAAAGTGATGAGCGATGACGTTCAGACGCGTATCAGCACATCCCTATGGAAGGGTGCAGTTACACTGATGGGTGTTCATATACGTTGATAGCATTTACAACGACGCTGTAAAAGGAACAGCTGGACGAACATCTCCACATGTTCCAGATGACGGTCACATCAGTGCAGTATCCTCCCTCCCTCTGCTCTGCAGACCTTCCACTCTTCTGACACTTTAACTTGCATGGTGGGAGCGATGGCTTCGTTACATTAAGTGTGCCAGTTCTACATTCCAAACGAGCCCGACATGAAGGCCCTGGAGCCGGCACACTGAAACACAATCAATATCAATGTTATAAACTACACTTGTGCTTCTTCCGACTTCGACTTGTTTGGTTATGAAATATTTAACATGCTTGGAGAAAGTTTCTGTGGATAGTCTTAAAGTCTTCCAGCACGTTGGTACATTTTCAAATAGAACTGGAGCGATTTAAAGATGCATGTTGTCATATTTTTCCCATCGATGCAGAACTTCTGTAAACAAGCTTAACGTGCTATTCTGACTGAATGTTCCTACCAAGCTTCTAAATGGGAGAATATGGAGCTGTGGACTGAGCATTGACTTTTCGATGGCTGTTCTGCTATTGGTGATATTCTCCGAGGACTCTGTCGGGATGCTGAATGGCACCGAGAGACAGTTGTGATGAGACAGTGAATTAATATTTGACCAGTATACTTCTGTTCCTTGAACATAGTAACGCTGCAGTGACAGATGATTGGATCTGTTACAACATTGATGTCACTCTGTTGTGCTGCTGCTATGTAGGACATACATGCAAAGATACTATAAATACTAACAACATGGTGCTTATGACGTTGGGCTATAATGAAGTCGGTTTCAAGAAGGGAAACACACCCGAGGTCTTCCTCCAACATCCAGGTGGACGCCTGCTGTTTCACTCAGTGGGGTCTGTGTTTAGATGTGTGATGCCTCACACTTCGCCTGGCCCCTCCCACCTCATTTCATTAAGTGCTTTCGCACACACACACAAACACACACTTCCAGGTCTCTGGGGGTAGAAAGGATGGGTGGGAGAGGGGCAAGAAGGAGGGGGGAGGAGGAGGAGGAGAACAGTAATGGGCAGAACTAAGTTAATAGCTAGTGGAGCAGCATGGCAGCCAGTGGACCTGGAAAATTGAATTAGCCTCGACCTCCGCTCCGCTCCGCTCCCAGTACCAGTCAGTCCGTGTCCCAGTCCCATCATCCCTCAGGAACCAGACAGAGGACACTGTTTTGATCTAAGCATTGTTGAGTTACAAGCTCCAACAACAATTTGACAAATCCAATCTGTCTGTTTGTGGCAGCATCAGGCCCACTGGCCGGCGCAGCAGTTTGCTGCTACCAGGGGCCGTTAGAAGCATCACAATGGCAGCGATAACAGCTGTTAACAGACATTTAATGGGCTGATAACAAGCTTTTTATGTGTAAGCCTTCCCTACACGCTCTCCTAGTTATGCAAATTCCAGCGTATGTATACAACTCTGTGGAGTCTTATGGCTAAATGGCTTCTGTTAACAGGAATATATTCATAAGCTACAACTTATTTTTGCACATCACTGCACATTCATCGCATTTACATGCTGGTTTTCAATTGGCTGACTTCACAACAAACTTTAGCAGCCTGTTTGGCCCTTCTCACCGGATAAACACATTAATAAACCAGAAAGGAAACATGTTTTCAGATCTTGAAAGCACTTTGAGTTCTGAAAGACCATGGTGAAAATCTGGGAATTTTTTATCACTGGCCTGCTGTGAATACTGGCTTTAGTGAAAAGTAAGTATAAATCGTTCAGTATTTGAACATGTGAGCCCCTTTCCTCTCTGTGAACATCCAGCATGAGGATGCGTGACCGTCTGACCGGCCAAGCTAATGTGTAAACACTTCAAACCATCCAAAGGACCAAGACTGAAGACAGTATAGAACAGAAGCTCTACCATTTTAACATGTGGTGCTTCACAGGTGTGGTTTATATTATACTACAGTATATATATATCGGTTGTGAAGTGACAGTTGCATGCTATTAGCCTCAGCCCCATCAGACAGCAGGACCGGGCCTCCTCTGATGAGTTACATGCCAGATTGGAGCCGCGGGAGGGACGGCTCATTAATACCTAGGAGGAAAATGATACCTTATTAGGTTAGGGTTCGAGTCAAGGCATTCCCCAGCCAATCAGGGAGCACTCTCCTCATGAATATTAATGCACCGTCCCTCCAGCTGATCCAATCCAGCACCAGCGCCGTGACAAGCTGACAGCGAACGATCGGGACTCGCTGGCCTGAGACAGTGTCAGGAAGCCGGATGGAGATCGTCACTTACACGGCACTCTGTCATCTTAAAGCTCGTTCTGTCCGTGGGCTGTATTCCTGTCTACTTGATGGATCACAGCCATGACAAAGACATGTAGTTCTCCGCCCTCTGGCATATGTGATCGGTGTAGAGCTGACTGACTCCCCCCGGCTGGAGGAGAGTTACCGGGGACAGAGAAGGTTGATGCATGATTGCATCATGTCGGTGCATCTCTCCCCTCAATTCTGAGATTCACTGAACTTCATCTTGATAAAAATGTAACAAAGACTGAGGAGGAGTCCTGTTTCTGTCATTTGCAATATTACACCTTCTATTCACAGAAACATGTCCAACACTGACTTTTGTTATGATGTAGTGATGATAAAGTATTTATTAGACGCCGCTTATCTCCGACGGATGTGTCCACAAAGGCTTTTACTACGGGATCAAAGGTGAAGCACAAAGATGCACAAGGTGGATTTAATTCAAGATAATCAGAAGCTCCTAACTTTGTGTGGAGCCGGAGTAACAAACCATTTATATACATATTCTGTCCTCTGACCTTCTTGACTCACCTACCGAAACCGGCTGATTAATGTTTGCTTGCACACGATATCCAACCGTCTCTTTCCAGCTGTAGTTCTCGACTCTCATTAGCGTATGTGACAACAATCTCCCTCCTATCTAAAGCTCGTGTTACTAACTGGCCACGCGTGTGTTGACTGCCCGTTGAATGCTGCTTGTCACAACTCAAACTGATGCTAATGACGCGACTGTGGCCCTAATCAAGCTGTCAGCCTGGCAGGCAGGCATGAATGTTTGCTAGCTGTCATCACACCAGTGTAGCCTGCAAGAGCACATCGGTGGTCAGTAGTGATACTCTCTCTCTCTCTCTCTCTCTCTCTCTCTCTCTCTCTCTCTCTCTCTCTCTCTCTCTCTCTCTCTCTCTCTCTCTCTCTCTCTCTTTCTCAGATACTGTCATGCAATCAGTGGAAAACATGATGAAATTGTTGTTAAAGCTCACAATTTGTTTGCCCCCAAACACGTAATCACGAGTGTCGAGTAGCATTAAACTCATTATTTTTCATGGTGTCGTCGCTGGTTGGTTAATTTCTTCTCCTGTTTATATTCAAATAAGTTCTAATTAACGTGCTGTTGCACCGACCAAGCTAGAGCACACACAAACATTTTCCCTGCCACCTTATTTGTCACTATCTCTTTCTCTTAGCTAACAAATTCAAATTGGTAGACCATAATAAATACATTCATGCATAATATTATACGTTACTGAATAGATTAACCAAGAGGGCGGCGCTGTGGTGCAGTGGTTAGCACTGTTCTCCTCCTGCTATGTGTGGGTTTCCTCCGGGTACTCCGGTTTCCTCC
Source organism: Macroramphosus scolopax (assembly GCA_901007825.1). Taxonomy (NCBI): domain Eukaryota; kingdom Metazoa; phylum Chordata; class Actinopteri; order Syngnathiformes; family Centriscidae; genus Macroramphosus; species Macroramphosus scolopax. The sequence continues at coordinate 13,728 of CAAKHC010013781.1, read as the reverse complement.
CACACATCTAAAACACGCAGTGAGGTTAATTGGAGACTCTGAATTGTCCACGAGTGTGAGTGTGAGTCTGAATGCAAATAGATTAATTGATGATTATAAATTAGACGTGGGGAAAATCTGTTTAATTATTGTCAACCGAAAGCACTTGAATGTACAGAATCACACTCGAAAGCAACATTATCTTCAAATAACACCTCAACAGCTTTTCTTCCAAGTTCAAACAAACCCTGATAGTGTGAACAAATCAATTCTTCAATTCGTATTTGTATAATATTTCTAACTTTCTAATAACCTGAGCGTTTTTTTTGTGCTGTGGGTGCACGTTGCCCTGAAATGAGCCTGTCAGGCTGTGTTCGCTCTCAGGACGCGTCTCTGTTATGTGCATCAATAAGAATCCATTACAAAGTACTTGAATGAAATTGCAGCAGCTCGTACACACCGTGACTGCTTTTTAAAGTCCCATTAACACGATCCGTTAGGCGAGCGGAATTACAGAACAGAAGTTGGCTGCAGGAGTGTTTTTCTCAACGGCCCGCATCAAACTTTGATTTATATAAGTACAGGGTGCACACGTGCAGTTCATCTGCCGGCACACTGCTTGACTGCCCACCTCGTCTTAACTTCCCAGTTGCAGACTGCCGGTCTCTGACGTACAGGAAGCCTCGTCAGCAGCTGGAACCACAAAGGGAATAGAGGTGCAAAGTTTCCGCATGGATGGATGATGTGACAGAGATGGAGGATATGAGCCAATATGTGAATTTGTCCATTACATTTTGTTTTTCCCTTTTTTTTCTTGCAAAGGAAAGCAGTTTTCTGCAGACACAACCACAACAGAAGGACCTGAGCTATTTATAGCCTGGGCCAGTCCGCTGAGACGGTTTTTCCTATGTGTGCATAAGGAGATGTTGACTGCCTGAAAATATACAGAACATACAGGGCGTCATGTGCCCAGCTGATACTGTGGAGCCAGACGGAATCACATACTGTGTGTGTCTGTGTGTGTGTGTGTGCTCACACAACTGCATCAGAGCACTTATATATTCACAGTCTGTGTGTAGTCGATCCGAACACTCCCAGCTGTTGTTCCTTTGGACGAACAAATCACTTGTTGTACGTCGATCCAGATTAGAAAGTCGGCTAAATGCTGCCTGAATGTAGAAAGAGAGACGAAGGAGGAAGATAAGTGACGGGAGACAAATCAGACAGACCTGAGGGATGAGTTCATTAAAAACAGAATCTCCAGCGCCGTCGAAGACGGACTTCAAGGCTTCTTTGTACTCAAACTGAAAACCTTGCTTCTATATATTTGAGTGAAAATCCATCGAATGCTTTTAACATTATTGTCGCTGCTTGTGCCCGACCGTTTGCTTTGCCAGGCAGCGTGTACCCTGCTCAGTTCAGTTTCCACCCATACAGAGCTAAAGTTGAAGCTCCTGTTAAAGACATATGAAGGTAAATAAAAACACAATTAGTCTTCCTGCTGTGTGAATCGTGTGAATGTGATAATAAGTTTTTCCCGCTCAAACACCAGCTGTTGGCTCGTGATCTCCCCCTCTGTTAACGAACTCTTGTGATCATCATGCGCCCGACCGGTCAGAGGCTTCAGCTCGACGTGTCGTTTCAGATTAGTTATTGATGTGCTTGATGTTCCCGCTCGTGGATCTCCGGCCGCCCTCAGATAATTTGCATTTTTCCATCATAATCGGTTCTGATCTGTTCATCAAGCTCACTCAGACCACCGCAGTCGGAGTTAGTTAGGATATCAGATAACACAGTGATTTATTATGTTAATGTAATGACATCAAGTATCAACAGATCTCTGTCACCTCAGCAGTCAGCTGCACAGACACAGAAGATGTAATATAAGAATCTTACAGATATATCTGCTGATATAAACAGTATTGATTACAACATACTGGTAGACATCTGGGACCTCACAGGGGAGTCAGAAAGTTATTACAGTTTGTATAACACAGATCTTCAATCTTTAATGAACAATGCTGTTCAATATCTTTTTTCAAATTTGGTTTACTGCCAATGTAAACCTTGTTTTGGATCAAGTCTGGACAATGTTTTGGCTGCTGTACAGATGTTGTTATGTTGCTCTAATCTCATTCATTGTCTTTGTTTTCTCCTCCTGTTCTATCTCCACCTTCCTCTCCCTCCTTCCTTCCTCGTTCCCCTGCAGGGACTCTCTGGAACCTGTCATCCTACGAACCCCTGAAGATGGTGATCATCAACCACGGCCTGCAAACCATGACCAACGAGGTCATCATCCCCCACTCCGGGTGGGAGCATGAGCCCAACGAGGACTCGAAGCCCCGCGACGCTGAGTGGACCACTGTCTTCAAGAACACATCCGGGTGCCTGAGGTAGGTCCAACAAGAGTTCATCCATCAATCGGCCTGATGATGTCTGACATCTCCAGCATGGTGGAGACGATGCTGATTGTCTGATGACTTATATGCATTATTATTTGATATTTATTATTCATCTTTAGATTGGACCAAGATTGGCTTCCAACATATTTGTGATGTCACAAATCGTGCTCCTAGCCCCGCCTCTTCAAATCAGATTTTCATTGAGCACAGGGAATATTTACACTTTAATCCCTGAATGTGAAAACAGCCTTCGAGTGTCTAACTCAGTCAGTTTTTAAAGAAAATACTGTGTTGTATGATGACACCTCCCGTGTCGAGGGCCTTAAATGACAAGAACAAAGTTGGCTTCTGTCAAGACACCAGGTACAGAAGGAGTCATGTGTTACATCATGAGATTCCTCCTCATGGTCCCATTTTAAAGGTTCTTTGATTATAGATTGACAAATGCTGCGTTCTTCCTGTCGTTACTAGTATCTGTATGTATGTGAAATATGTTGCGTGGCTGTCTGCAGTAGGATTATAGGTTGACTTTGGTCTGCAGCTAAAAGGCAGATTCAGATTGTTCATGGCACACCTGAACGCACATGCTTGCTGGGAGATCAACAAACATACGGTGTAGAATGACACGTGTATGTTGCAGCAGATGTGTCGGCCAGCCGTCTATTTCCAGACTGCTGCGTGGTTTCTTTTCCACACTAATCAAGAGGATTATAATGCATTTTATTTAACACATCATTTTTGGTTTGCAGCCTTCCTTTGCATGGGAACACAGAAACATGAACAGTCCTTAGACAGGCCAAACAGATCTGTTTTGTCTCTCTTCGATGGCTTTAACAAGATGTTCCCAGGTCAGTCATCCAAACGGTGTCAGCTGAGACACACCTTGCTGTCAGCGATGCGACGCGCCGCGTCCCTCCGCCGAGCCTCTCTGGTTCATTAGTTTTAGATACTGAAGGTCTAATTTGGAAAGGGGTCGCTAGACTGAGATGAGAGCTCAACGGTGCTCTTGCATTAACTCCCTCGCAGACACACTGTGGAAAGAAGATATAGCAGCTGTTGAGGCCATGATGTAAACTGAATGTGTCCAACCACCACTTTAATGTGGACGTCAGTAAGCATCGTCCCCCTCCACTCAAGTATTGTGTCTCATATGTTTGAGCTTCTCAGAATGACGTACATGTGCAGAGCTTCCCACTTAAGCATGTTTCCAAATGCAGCTTACACACGTGTGATGTGGAAACCCGAAGCTGCAAAGACACTGAGCGAATTGATTTCACGTGTCCGACAGCGAAACCCTGGAAATGTTTTCATATTCAAACACTTTGCAGCTTTCAATCGATGTAACGTTCAGAGTTTCAACAAGGTAATTGTACCTTTTGTTATCGAACAGCCATTTCAGACACAAATGATTAGTCTATATTTCTTAACTACGTGCCTGCAGGGGATATTTAATATTGAGTTTGAAGGCAATTTAATTGCGAGGCAGAAATCTAGTGCACGTCAAGAACTGCTAAAGCGCATTCAAGCGTATTCAAGCATATTCTATCTTTACACTGCTGTCATGAAGTTGAGCGCAAGCATCTCAAATTCCTGTTATTAACCTCCAAGTGGTCCCCCCCCCCCCTCCAAACATCTCCTCTCTGCTACCGTCCCTGCTAAATCTGTCACTCTGGCTTCAACTCAGGATGACAGACTGTGTTACAGTGG
>CAAKHC010013780.1:16564-39130 GCA_901007825.1 Macroramphosus scolopax | reverse complement strand
ACAAAGCCTGACGCAAGTCAACTGAAAGAAAAACAGAGAACAATGAAATCCCATTCAGCCTTCACGACCGGCAACTGAACGATGAGAATAACATGGATGAAGGAAGACTGCGCTGTTCTGTACGCATGTGCACGTGTGCCCTCTCACAATGATCTCTGCCTGGTTTTTTTGAATGTGCTTGCATGACCTGCTCTGCATTTGTGTGTAACGTTGGGAAAGAAAGCTAGATTACACCTTACGTTCTCACTGGCCAAAGCAAAATTCTGCCATCTCTATTAGATGTTTGTCTCAAGTTGTCCCGAAGACAGTAGACCCCCGCCCACTCTTTCAAAAAAACGACGATTGTGCATTTTTCCTTCAAAGCCAAAGTTTAATCACTTCCCAGTGGAATGCACATATATATGATTCCTTTTCCAATCGGACTGATAATAGGAGGGATCACCACATGGGGACGTACTTGCAGTACCACTGACTGCTTGTCATCTACCTGTAACAACAAGAAAAAAAAAAAATTCCAAACTCTGAAAATCTCCTCAATCCGCTGCTTGCTATTAACAGATTCCCCTGCCATGATTCCAGTTAGCTTTCTTTGGGTAATAATTTCCATTTTGATGAGCCACCCATAGTGACTGTTTAGCATCGGCGCAGCCAAGGTATGTTAATACGAAGCGACCCCTGCAGCTTATATGTAAATGTCGTAGGCCTCACCCAGCAAGTGTGACTAAAGGATCTCCATACTGCGCCTGTGTCCTCAGGCAGCAAGAGGGTGTAATCTCAGCTTCAAGGTGACACTAAAGGCTGCACATTATTTTGGCTTCCCCCTTCATTTTGGGGCAACAAAAACTGCCCTACCAAAATGGCCGATAATGTCCACCTTCTTACCTCTGTTTTTTGGCACAAATCCCTCCACAACACCGCCCACTCCTAAAAGCTAGTGCAGTACTCTGGCGTTCTCTCTCGACTGATTTTTCACCTCGTTCACTGTAAGTCTTTTTGTCTTTCTCTCCACATTGGGGCTTGAAACAAGATTACGTGTTGTTAGTAGTCCAAAAGAAGGTATATGTTTGGGTTATTTTTCTTCTCAATTCCAAAGGGGCCGGCTGGGCTCCTTGTCTCGGTGAATGGGGAGCCAGTCCATGCAATTGGGATTCTTTTTTTTTTTCTTTCTATATTTCATTCGTTATTCTCGCTGTAGTTCACCAGCAGGATCACGTAGGACAGAAACTAAAAAAGCCAACACCTATTCTGGTGAGGTGCCGGCTTGCAGACAGACATAGAATTGTGAAAAGGCTGCGCTTTCCCATCTCCAATGCATTTATTTCAACAAGTACAGATCGGTGTTTTGGTGAAGTGTCTTTCTCAGGAGGAAGAGGAAATAATGCATCAGAGGTGCGATCGTGCAGCATTTTCAAACGATTTTTAAATTGCATAGGGCGCCGCACACACAGCTTGTCCAATCAGTAATTTAATACAAGCCCATTTCTACCTAATGATGCTGCGCATCGACTCGCATACGAGACTGCCATTTATATGCACAATTAATTAACCCCAGAGTGTTCACTCCGATTTATTATTTACCAGTTTTATATCCTGAGATAAAGTGTAAAGCACTGTAGTATCAGCTGACCTTGAACTAGTTATCAGACATCCACTGCATGCTCTTGACAGGTAGACTCACCCAGTTTTCCATTGTTCTTGCTTTCCAAATTGTAGCTCAACTATCTATCAATCATTTACGGAGTTCCCCGTAGTGTCATAAAACATATAAGGCAGTTTTTTTGCAATGGCTTTGGTACATTTCCGCTGACTGCTATCGAGTAGAGTTTTAAAACGGGTAATTACGGCTCTTACTAGCCGCAGCTAGACAATACCGCCGTTTGTCAGGTGGTTTGTGTTGCTTTCCCTTTTTTTGCCCCCGACCGTGTTGGTAGCCAAAGGTGAAGAGACCTTTCCCCCGTCGGGAAGCCTCATTCACTCAGCCACTCCAGCTCCCGGTCCTTTGGCTTTTTTTTTGTCCTTTCCGATTTAATCAGAGACTAAATTCAAGGGGAGACAAGTCACGGCTTAAAAACATCCAATAGTGTTGATGCAAACCCCTTATCTTGAACGCAGCTGCATTCTGCCGACCTCGTCCTTTCTGTGGATTTGATCAGTTTGATTTTATGCGTGTGTGTGTGTGTGTGTCTGGATGCTATATTTGGGAATGACTGGCATGCTTGGGTGACATTTTTGGATTGTACAGGTTCTCTGGTTTCTGCCCAAGTGGATGGTGGTGCACCTGTTTGTCACTCATGCCATAGCCTCACCCATGCATGTCTGTGTGATGAATGGGCTGCCCTGTCGCCTTTGTTGTTCAGGCACTCTTTGACAAAATTAGAATGCAAAAGATATATTTGAAGCCCCAATATGATGGCCCTTTTTTTTTTTTTGCCATTTTTTCCGATTCAACAAGCTTCTTTTTTAGAGTAACTCCCATTTGGACTCCATGACTTTATAAAATATCTTTCATGATGAGACAAAGCATGACATCACAATGTTTAATTTCATTTCTCCTACAGTCAGGGCGGAACAGATTGTTTGACAGCAGAGGCATGTTTCCTTCAAATAGAACTAGTTTTCTTGGATCCCAATCTGTGGAAATTTGGCCTTGTTTTTTAAGGACAGCTTGTTTTTTTTCGTGGCACATTTTCACTAAGCTTGATTTTGTGTACCTCAAAAGAGCCTTTTCCTCAAAGGTCGGCAATTAACGTCATGCCTTCAAGGTCAGGCAGTGTCTTGTCCAAACTAGTGATACAATCAGTTAGATGGATGCAGGACTGAGAGGCTGCATGTACGGTCGTACTTCATATTTTATTAAAAATAAATGTTTCCGAATGCTGAATAGGAAAAAACAACGTTAGCAGATGAAATTCAATCATGCTAAATATACATGTCGGTGCTCATTACAGTGCTCAGGTCAGTACCTGTCCGTTCCTACGTGACGACTCCCTCAGTGTGTGTAGTTGATATCTGTGATGGTTGATAAAACCGTCCCAAGCAACGATCATGAATCCCATTTGGATCGACACAGTGTATTTTGGAATGCTATCCTCTAGCCCCCGAACCCTGAATGCACCTCTAGTCCTCGTCCAGCACACCTCCCGCACACACACCTCCCATCTGCACACCCCGAGACTTCCCAAGTTGCATTTGCACTGACGTTACAAGGCGGTGAGAAGTGGAGAAGTAGTCGTTTCTTGCTTTTAAGCCCCAGTGTGTGAGACCTCCAAACCCTCTTTGAGCCATGGTCTTTCTTTTGTTTTTTGGTTTAGAATCGCAGTCTCCTTATTCTATCCCCCACTTATGCCCTCCTCCTCCTTTCCTTTCTCCAACAACTCCCATCCCTCCCCTTCCCCTTTGCGTCCTGTACAGTATGTCTGCGTGCCCATCCGTCACTGTCTATCTGCCTGTCTACCTCTGACTCTTGTCTGCTGTGTTCTTGCTTGAGTCTTGTTTTGTTCTGCCTTGTCTCTAGTCGCTGTCTTTCTGTCTTGTCTCTCTGTCTCTAAGTCAGCTCTTCCATTTAGTTCATCATTTTATTACTTCCACATTTGCAGTTTCCTCCTCTCTCCTTTGAACTTCTTTGCATCCCAACAAACACTGTGACGATGAACCGCTGTAGATACGCAGGTTTGGAATAGAGTGACGCTTATGGATCTCATTTTTAATATTGGGAATTAAAGAGAAAACGTCTTTAGATACGTACATCACAAAAGGCTTTCCTTTGCTTAGTACGTTGCAAGTTTGGTATTTAAATATAGGCTAGTATAATGTTAAGAGACCAGGTGGAGCCAAACAGTATTAAGGTAGATTTTCTAACTCAGCTTATCTCAAGTGGTCAAAACAAATAAAGTCTCCCACCTTAGAATAAAACAGGAAAGGGAAACCATGCAGTATAAGAACTCTACGGTCACCGATCAGGCTGCTTCTCGCCCGTCACGATCTGTCAAGTGCTTGCTGGGATGCCTCTCATGAACACGATGTGTTTTTTGCTAACTCATAACTTTTTCCACTCTTTAACTCTCGCATACTGTACACACGCACTGTCATGACTATAACAATGCAAAAAAAAAAAATATGTACATCTACTTACACACACACATACACACACACACAGTACCTCTCACGTCCTCTGCATCCAAGGATCAATATCAACCTCCTTCCACTCAGATTCCAGCTCCTCTCCATACATTTTGAGGTTCTCCTTGTCTCCCCGTCTTAGCTCTCATTCTGCCCCCCCGACTCCATCTGCCTCTCTCTTACCTTTTTTTCCCGCTGCCTCTCTTTCTCGTTCTCTGGATTTTCTACTCCCTGTCGATCCAGCTCTGTTTCTTGAACTCCAACACTGTGATATCAGTAGTTTCTCCAGCTACAACTACAGTTCTTTTCTATGTACTTTCTAGGCACACACCTTGTTATTTTGTGTTAACTGGGACTGCGATGTGACAATGTGCCACCATCACATTTCGTCACATTAGCTGAAGAAAACAAAGTTTACACAGCATTGAAGCGGGTTACCCCCCCTTTACCCTCCTCCAAACCTTCCCCTCTCTTTTCTTCTTCCTCTGTCACTCTTTGCTCCTCTGTTCCCTTTCGTTCTCTCCTTTCCTGAGATACTCTATCCTCTATCTTGTATTTCTTCTCTCCTCTCCAATCGTCTTTTGTCTGGGCATGCTAGCGACCCTTCAGTTATATTCCTCTATGCATTTTATCTCAATTTTGATATCTGATTTTGTTATTATTTACTCCTTAATTTACCTCGGTCTATTTATGCATGCTGTCTGTGAAACTGATAGCTGCATCTATCAATGGAACCGTGTCAGATCTTAAAAAGGCTTTGTCCAGTGGATCTACCCTAAACCACAAAAATCTGATTAAAGTTTCTCATCTTTACGATATCTAGGTAGCACAGAGAGGCGACAAGTGCAAATGTAGGCTGGAATACGTTAAGAGACCTCGTAGAGCTGGTCAATAGCTCAGTAACCCTACACTTCCTGTGCTGTGGGAGGAGCCTGTTATGGCCGACTTCCTGTTTGGCATGCGTGCCTGAGAGGACAGGAAGTTCCAGGTTGCACTGTTGGCCCGATGTGATAGCATTATCACATGGCCTTTTTTCCTCACATCTCCATAGTCCGTGATCAGGTGGTGCTAGTTGGATACAGCAGCTCAGTTCCAAAGATGAGAAACTCGTAATAGATTTTTGTGTCTTTAATTGTGCTGTGATGGGTCAAATATTGGTCAATGGAACCTTGTTGCTATGAATCGTTGCTTTATTGTTAATCTATATTGTTGTTGAAGCAGTTCTGTTAGTTTAGTTTCCTTCTCATTATTTGTATATTTTGTTATGTTTTTGAAAAAGTCTACTTCTTTTTTATTTTGTGTTTCAGTTCACATTTACCATGTTGAACCTTTTGTGTTAAGTAACTCCTTGAGAAGGGTCCATTTTTATCGGCTTCTCTTGTTACTTCTCTTTCTCTCTTTTTTTGACTCCCTTGCCCTCTTTTGTCATCCTCTCCCCTCCTCATGCCTTCTCCCAGTCCGGCGGGTGCCTCCTCGCTTCTCCATTCCACCGACAAGCCAGGAAATAATGCCTGGCGGCAGCGTGAACATTACGTGCGTGGCGGTAGGGTCCCCCATGCCCTACGTCAAGTGGATGCTAAATTCGGAAGACTTGACGCCGGAGGACGAGATGCCAGTTGGTAGGAACGTTCTTGAACTGAGTAGCGTCCGTGAGTCCGCCAACTACACCTGCGTGGCCATGAGCAGCCTCGGCATCATTGAAGCTGTGGCTCAGATCACCGTCAAATGTAAGAGATACCTCAGCAATAAGGGAACTTATGAAGAAGATTGTTGGCAGATAAGTCATACATGTTCAGCTTGTAGAGACAATAGCTATCATGTGTGCATTGACGGCCTCTTCTTTCCCGCTTGTCTTGTCCCCGTAACAGCTCTTCCAAAGCCTCCAGGTACCCCTGTGGTGACTGAAACCACAGCCACCAGTGTGACCATCACCTGGGACTCAGGCAACCCAGACCCAGTGACCTACTATATCATCCAGTATCGGGCTAAGTCCCCAGAGAGCAAGTATGAGACAGTGGATGACATCACCACTACGCGCTACAGCATTGGCGGCCTCTACCCCAACACAGAGTATGAAATACGGGTCTCAGCTGTCAACACAATCGGGCAGGGTCCTCCCAGCGAACCGGTAGAAACCAGAACTGGCGAGCAAGCCCCTGCCAGTCCACCTCGTAACATCCAGGCCCAGATTATCTCCCAAAACACCATGATGGTGCGCTGGGAGGAGCCAGAGGAGCCCAATGGGCAGATAAAGGGCTATCGTGTTTATTACACTATGGATGACTCTCAGCCCATGAGCCTCTGGCAGATCCATAATGTTCAGGACAGCATTATAACCACTATTCAAAGTCTGGTTCCTCAAGAGACCTATACCATCCAGGTCCTAGCGTTCACCTCTGTAGGTGACGGTCCGTTCTCAGAGCCGATCCATGTCAAAGTGCTGCAAGGAGGTAAGGATGTGACATTAATTGTTCTTTTCTTCATCGCCCTTTCAGTTGAATTCTATGTTCAGTAAGTAGTTTAGTGTGATTATACAGTAGGAGTACACAGATATTTAGGGGAAAACTACATCGCTCACTTTGCTAATGAACGCTCAGCCCAAAATGTTCAACTTCTTGCATCAGCGGCACATTTCTGAAACGTTAAACAAACTGTGCCTGCGGCCAAAAAGCCAAGTATTCTCCCCCCGCTGTGCAACAACCACACGCACATCTGCAGCCTGTGCAAATGATGACAAAAGCCTGTTTGATCATGGCAATCTGAAACAACATCTGAGAAGTCATCAGGATCAGTTTCAGGGCTAAGCGAAATTGTTCCATTACCGCTAGGACTAGGGGGCACGTACAACATCAGAGACCTCACAAAAAGTAGAGCACACTTGTATCTCTTGGATTACCAAAGCTCGCTGCTGGGACCAAATCTTTTGTACTGCAGTACTGCTTTCCATTTCAATAATCCTCTGTTATTATACTCATTCTAAAATGCCCCTAACATACTGTACGTGTTTTATTCTTTTACTTCATCTTCTGTCAACAAGCCCTGCTACAATGTCGTCCGCTGTGTCTTTCAGTTCCTGGTCAGCCATCCAAATTTCAGGTCGGCGATGTGGCCGACACCAGCATCCAGCTGACCTGGGAACCCGCCTATGAGAAAGAAGGGATTATAAATTATGAGCTTCGCTACATGGAGGGCAGTTTTGGGTCTCAGGTAAAAGTTTTTTTTAGATCCCCTTCCCCCTTGTGCAGGAATGATAGAAGCGAAGGCAGCAGTTCTTTACCATCCAACAGTTGCATGTTTATATACGACCGAGCTTGGTGATAACTTTTGTCTCCGTCAACAGATGAAGAAAACATTCGGACCCACATCCTCATATGTTGTGGAAGGTCTCCGCCCAAACACAGATTACCACTTCTCCCTGGCAGCCATCTCTAACAAAGGCATTGGAGCGTTCACCAATGACATATTGCAGAAGACATTGCAAGCCAGTATGTAACCCCTTTTCAGTCTCCTCTCCTGTTCTCTCTGTCAGTTGGCTAACCAAGACATTCTCCTCCACTTTAGCAGTTACTCAAGTTTTCTTTGACCTTTCACTAAACTGAATCCTACCGAGGTTATGTGCCTTCTCCTTTCTCGACCGGGGCGCGTCATGTCGGTTGCATCCTCCCCTTCTGCAGTATGACTGTTTTTTTCAGAAATAATCAGGGTTCAAAAGTTGATTCAGAAGTGATGAACTAACAAACTCACTTGATTGATGTGTGTATGTTTGTTGCTAAAAGTCTGTGGGTTGATGTTCTTGTATTCACCTGACTGGTTAACGTCTTCTACCTCTTGTAAGGTGACATTTAAACTATAAACAAAGAGCCACAATCACAAATTCACCTTTAAGACTTTATCTTGTTTTTGTAGCTTGGCTCTTGTGTTGGGAGTGTACAAAGCAACGTCAGACAGTCTGTGTGGACAGACATTGCCCTTTCACTTTTGTTAATTTGCTTTTCCTTTATAACCAGTAAGTGCACTTTATTCCACATGACAGGGTCACAAAACAATGTTGCTCCTCTAAGTACGCCGAGGCTCTCTTATGAACCCGATGAAGAATGTGAATTTCCGGAGTTTAGTCATCAAGAATCTCATCAGCGCTCACCAAAACGACTCCCTGGTCTTATTCCTGTATATATATATATATATATATGCTGTGTACTACACAGACTCATTTATTTTACGGATGGCAAGAACACAACTGAATTATTTAAACAAGCCAGCTAAGAAAATAACAGCAGTGCTCGCAGCTCACTGCTGCGCAAGCTGTGGACACAGAAAACAATACATGGAGCTGTTCCAATCAAATATGTAGCAGCAGACTGTTGGGATACAGACATGGTAGGACCACCAGATTCTGGGTTTCCCACAGCACGCAAAGATTAACAATGTTGTGTACTGATGTTTGATATTGATGACTGAACCTCAGAAATATAGCGGGATGTACATGATTACTGGCTAATCTGGGGTGGTCAATGTGGATTCTGGTGATGCACAATATAAACATTTATGGTTATTGTTAAAATAGTCAACTTTATTGTTTTAATCCCTCTCTGATTGATTTTTGGGTTTTGAGAAAAAAAAAGGATTTACTGGTTCGTAGGAGAGCCCTGGTGTACGACGAGATTTCCTTTAACACGTTTTCTGTTTCTACCAGTGCGACTTGTTGGCTGCACCCCCACACCTGAGCTGTGGGACCTTGGAAGAACCACTTCACGATTATTTTTATGTTTCTTCTGCGCAGCAGAGCTACACATAGTGCAGAGTCACTGAGGGGAGCGCCTGTTGCATGCAATACTCACTCCTGCCCCCGGGGGTGCTGTCGAGCACCTATCACTGCATCGTTGATCTTTGATCAGTCCAGGCATGAATATCTTTTATGTTCACCCAGCTCCATTTCTCACTTGGCGTCTCTCGAGTGTCTGTGTGCATCTTCACCTGTCAACGTGTGTTTGCAATTTCCTTACCTGTGCTTTTTTTTTTTTGAATTTTCTTCTGGAAACGGTAAAACCACCGGCAGATTGGATTGGACACACTCCTACCTTCATGTTACATCACCTCGTTTCTACTCTGTTTTCTGTCTCTGCCACTTGTTTCCCCCTGTGCAATGGAACAAAAGCTCTCCTTGGAATGGCTTGACGTCACCTTGCTCACTTTGTGTCCTCTTTCCTTTTATTTCAGTCTTTTTTAAAAAAAGTTTTCAGTCAGGGCCTTTTTATTTATTTATTAATTTATGTTACTTTCTGGGTTATCTGAAATCGGTTTGACACAGCTCCAAACAGCACCGTGCTGCTATTTCTGTACTTTCTGTTGGATCCTTTCATGAGCCCAAGTCCACCACAGCCACGAGCGACTGGCACAGCAGGCAGAGTAGCACGTACAGGCAGCATTGTCATACCCTGAACAACGGCTCTTCTCAAGTCTCTGTTTGACACGGGGGACTCCTCCTTTCAACCGCCTCGGCTATACAATGACAGTGGATTGAAAGGATAAACACGGGTTGATAATGGTATTTTCTCCCACCGCAGAATTATAGGAAATGAGTGGCAATTCGTGTTTGTTAACGTCTCGGCAGCTATGAGAGATACCCACTAATATCTCCCTGCTTTGGTCAGGAAAATCACAGACTAATGTCAGACAGAGTAAAAAAACGTCCCTTCAACACGACACAAATAAATAAATTGATCTTGTGGATGCCATAAGGTAAGTCATTGTGTGGTTTTAAGGGATTCAGTCTGCCATAACCTTTTTCAAGGATCTCTCATACGTTTGTTTCTTCAACAACTGGTCTTTATATATAACACGATTTAAATATTAAACCTGGCTATGAAGCAAAATCTGTTAATACGTTTCAGAAGATGCTCAAATTTGTCAAGCTGAAGCTCGATATTAAAGAGAATATGGATCAACAGCATCATCAACAGAGCAATACTGGAGCTTCTCTTCCTCATACGGTTTGAATGAACCACGGCAGACGTCACGTAATAATTAGCCTCCATTGAATAACAAATGTAAACAGGACTCAGTGTCCAGTGTTTCTGTGCATTAATGGATTACAGTTAATGACCTGCGTAATTAAACACCTATATGAAGGTGAATCCCTCGGCTGCTCATATAGGTCAAGAACAGCAGACTCTTCGTAAGCCGGTGAAGATCCACGACTCACCAGTGCAGCGGAACACACACAATTAAATACGTGTATAGAGAAAACTCCAGCAAAGCCTCCCGAATTAACAACAAGTACAAAAGCCACACATGTACAACAATGCACATTCACACAACGCCTGATTTATTATGACGGAAACCTGGCGCAGTCGTTGGTTACTGACCCAGCGCAGGGTTTCGTGTTACACTTCTGAGATCATCTCACACCCTAAAAACGATGGTGATGAAGCCCTTATTCAGCAGAAAGAGCTCCACGCAGTCTGTTTCATGTGAGCATTAATACGTGATCAGACGGAATCGGCCGGGATATAAAACACAGAAGTCAAATAAGTACGCTGAGTTCACGTCTGGCAGACTGAAACCCTTCGCCGCTGAGTTTAAAGAAAGACAGACAACACCGTTCACCAGTTTGCTTCGTTGTCGATTATCTGTTGTACCAAATGTTTGCATATTGTTCAAGTTTGTGCTGAGTCCAAGCAGCATTACCAGGGGCCGTTGCCATGAGGACCACTGTCAAAACCAGTCAGGCAAAACAGAAGTCATCTAAAAGGATGAAGATCTTATCATCTTGAATTGAAGAGCACCTCACTAATTTCAGTCCACCTCCCGTAAGACTGTTGACAGTGGCCCTCATTCAGAAGCGAGGCCTCTTGGGCTATGCTGCCACAGTCAAACCAGATTGAGAGACAATTTCTTGTGAGACCGTTCAGACGTGGCCGGAGTGAGTCCACAACCAGAGGACGGGGAGGGCTCCCAGATTCTCTTTAGCTGCTGCGCCGTTGCGAGCCACGGTGAAAGGACGTAAGGTGGCCCCTGAGAGTAAAAGGGTCTGCAGGGGCCCCAGAGGGGCAGATAAGAATCCCATTTCATAGCGTCAGGATTAATTTCATGCTTTGCGACGAGCTATGAGCCATTCCCGTGGATTGTTAGGCTTTGTTACACATTTGGATTATACCTAGAACCTGCCAGTAGCCAGTCAAGTGCTGTCTCTCAAATTAAAGTGGCAGATTCTAAATCCTTTGTATTTAGCCAAACAAGCCGTTTAGCTCCCCCACTTATTGTAATTGCTGGAGGTTTTTAGATATATTGGAATATTTGTGTTTTATGGCCATTTGGCATCAGAGGGGATTAATCTTGCGATGATCTACGAATGTGAACATCCTGTCGTCCGCCGCCGCCGATGAGATCAGAGCTCAGACGCAGGACATGTGCTCACACTGATTGCGAACGCGTCGGCAATCTGTGTCATTTGATGAGTTGATAACGGTCATCGAGTAATGTGGCTAAACTGTTTGCAGTGATATGTTTAACTTATGTCCGCTGAAGACGTCACGCCGGAAGCACTTTATAATCTGGATGTAGTCGTGATGATTCGGTACGCCACCGGTGCTCCACATGGCGGACTTAACAACTGAGAGTCCGCTGTCACGTCGCAACAGACTTGAAAGTCAAATAGGAGGATGTGAATGCAGACATGACAAATTTTTTGTCACATAGCGTTTACGCAACTCTTTCAGGGAAGCTTCAAAAGAACCCCAAGTCGAGCATTAGCGGAGTTTCTTCCTTTTGTGGTTGTATAGTTCTAGTATCCGTAATCCCGCCACTGGTCTTCATGGGATATGCACTTTATTAAAGCCGTGCCCCGGCCAGCCTTAAAACCGTTATCTGGCATGAGGACGCCTGTGCACTGCGATAGCCTGGCCCCTGTCAGATCCGCAGCCCCCACAAAGATTGAGAACTGAGCAATCATTCTTGACGTGGAGAGTTTTGCAAATACAATATGAGCGGGAGGAAAGAAAGCTGAAAGGCTGGAAATCCAGTAAGACCGTAAGTAAATAAGCCCATTGGACACAGGGAAGTGTTTGGGGATTGCGGGTGAGGTCTCGTCCTGTTTGTTGTGTGTTGGAACATTCCGTCTTCAATGGGTAAGGAGGTCTCTCTGATAGTCAGAAGCTTTCTTTTATTTGTTTTTAAAAACTGTTGTACCCAAAGTGACAGTGCAGTCAGGATAGTGTCATTAAACTTTTTATGAATTCGGCAATACAAACTTCCCGTCTCGCTTCCTCCATTGTTGCGTCTTGGCGTTCTCCGAATGGCAGTAAGTTTCAACACCGCGCATCGGCACAGGGCTATGAAATGGGATTTATTCGAACAAATTGGAAAACAAGTAAGAATGTGTAACGCAGCCAAGTGCAGAAGAACAGAAAATACTGCCTCCCCTCTCACAGTCTTGTGGACCCTCCGGCCCAAAGATACATGAGTATTAAACAGCCCTGGCTACAGCTCAGAGACAACTCTCTCCCTCCCAGTAACACCAAACTGGATCCAAAATTAGTGTGTAAATGGCTCGAAATTAAAGGCTTTCATTCAAAATTGGGGATCTGCTTTTAAAAAAAAAAAGTGTCTGGCACATTATATGGGCGGGGAAACGTGTCACGGCTCAATAAGTATAGAGTGAGCTCACGCTGCAGTCAGGGCTGGTGGTAAGAAAGTCTTTGAAATGTAGTATTTGTGGGAGCCAGGTACGTATGATGCAGACAATACTTGTGCTTTTGTTTCGCTTTTATAGACGTTCGATTGCTCTTATTTTTCTGTCCATGCTGAGTATTTTTTTTTTTTTTTTTAATGTTCACCTTTTCTCATGAGTTGTCATTCTAACTGTTGTAGTTCTTTCTTCTTCTTTTTTTTCGAGTCACACGGGTTACAGAGAAATTCATTTCCCGGTACCCTCCTTCAGTTTCATCAGCCTTTGTTTTTTTGGAATGAGAACATGCTGCCTGTTTTCATGGGAATCATTTGGTCTCCTCAGTTGTCGTGTGTGTGGAATGCCTTTTAATTCTGACGTGTTTTTTTTTTGTTTTTTTTTGATGTGCTGTTTCTACCTTACGTAACAGCGACTGTAATAATGAATCGGGTTTGCTGCACCACCAAGATGGAGGGGCTATACTCTCACACACACACACACAAAACAATCACAGGAGATAGACGGGGGGGAAACCAGACTTGGATAGAAATATATTCATACATGTCCTTTTATCCATATAATGCCAAACCTTGGATGAGAACTGAAGCGTTTTATCGCCCGTTGCACAGCACACTCTCTGGACGAGCACAAGCTGTGTAAGCGCCTGGCACAGATTAGAAGTGAGAGGCATTGAGTTTGAATTAGGAAGTTCACACATGTCTAGGTTTTAATATGTTTTGGGAGAATACTCCAGACACAAATAAAAGCCACCGTGTTGGAAGGTTTTATTCTGTTGCAAATTAAATAGGACAGACTCGACTTCCTCCCTCTTATATTAGAGGAAGTAGAAATACCTTTCAGTGGATTGAAGTTTGATTTTGCTGGTGGAGACGGTGGCAGAAATAGATCTGTGTTAATAACAATCCACCGTGAGACTAAACGTATTTTAAATAGATTCCTCCTATTTGTGTATGGACATGATAGTATATTACCGAGCCCCACATGGGGATGGCTAAGTGGCTTAGAGACCCTGAAGGGGGAAATTAGGAGTTTAATTCTCATGACTGTCATATTTACCTGGTTGCTGGTTCTATTTTACGTACAAAAGCCTCGGCTCAGTGGCTGGAAATAAAAAATACACAATGGATGTGCTAATCCCCGTCCATCTGGTGCCGCATCAGGCTGCAGCTAATCATTATGGATAAGTATGTTGGGGTTTTTTTAGGTTTATAATATTCAGTAGGGTCATTAACATTGAGGATATAAAGCAGACGGAGTCAGATGCTGGACGGTCTGAGTGGAAATACACAAGAGGAGAAGCAGAATAGTATTTAATGTCAATTTAATTTGATAATGTGAGTTACCTGAGTGACAGTAATACTGGCAATCTTGATTCATTATTACACAAGCTTGTGTCGTCAGTCATTTATACCTTTTTTGTTGACATTTGCTTGATGATTTTATTTTCATTTCAAACATATTTTGCATCTTTTTTTTTTTTTTTTCGCAAATTTTCCTTTTGAATTTTCTCTTATTGTTTTCTATTTACGTTTCGGATTTTTCTTTTATCATTTTCTTTATCTCTCCCATCTTTTTATTTTTTTGTTTTTCACCCCTCCCCTTCCCCATTATCCTCGTCCTCGAACCCCCTTCCTCTCTGTCCTCTCCGCCTCACCAGAGCCCTCAGCCCCCCCTCAAGACATTAAGTGCAGCAGCACCAGCTCCACCGCCCTGCTGGTAAGTTGGCGCCCCCCGCCTTTGACGAGTCAGAACGGCGTCCTGGCGGGGTATAGGGTGGACTACCAAGTGGTGGGCCAGTCAGAGGGCGGCAGTGACGATGCGGAGCCGATGGAGGAGCCGACTGTCCCCCCAACGGAAGAGCAGGTGCTGCTGCAGCGGTTGGAAAAGTGGACCCAGTATCGCATCACCGTGTCTGCCTTCACTGTGATTGGGCCTGGCCCTGAGAGCGAGCCCCTAATCTGCCGGACAGATGAAGACGGTACATCAATCTATTGTGTAGAGGCTAAGCTTACTGTAGAGAAGAAGGTATTGTATGTTAGATACATTATATGTTAGACCCCAGGCCTAACGAGGGCGCCATAAACTCAATGCACACTACGGATGCTGCAAAAGCTCAACACATTTGTCCAAAAAATAAAAGCATTGCACACTTGGGAAATCAAGCCTGTTGCTATTAAAACATAACTTATATTTCATAACACCTACCACATCCTGCCTCTATCAGTAGGCTCTTAACAGAACCCCATTGATTAGCGGAGAGCCTTTTAGCATTTATGAGTGCTGCCCCACCGCAAGGCCGTATCTGTCTGTGCATTTATAGTGGCAACGGTAGGTTGGATGTTAAAGAAACCAGTGTAGGTCCACTGAAGCTGTATTTCAGATCCCCTTACGGGAGAATGTTGATGTAAAAGAATTAATAACACCCTCCCTGACCTCAATATCTACTGTTGTGATGCCCTTGAGCGAGATACGAACGCCTGACTTGCCCCATTGAAGTAAAAAGTGCTTCGGGTTTATGTGGTGTTACGGTTTACAGCGTGCTGAAAAGGAGCTTCTATGCTGTTCACACAGATAAAAATAAGATTTTTTTTTTGGTTATATTTATCGCTGATTATTTGGACCGCAACCCATGTGCACCATTTGAATCGCAAAGGAACAGGGAAAAAAAACATAGTTTAGTTAAATAGCAACTCAATGAAAAGGTGCAGATAACATGACAAGTAAAGATGCGGGCGTGTCAAAGCACATCTGACTCCTTGACGGATGGCTGACGTCCACTTCTATTCTCCACAATCCATTTCACTTCCATTACCGCAGCATTTTAAGCATTTTTCTGACACTGATATATGAGTGCAACAGTAGACAGGCTGAGATTCTTACCGTATCTGCTTAAAAAAAAAACACACCTGCATCAGAGAGTGAAAGGGTGAGAACCACGGCACGCCGACAATAGCTGTAACAAATTGTCTGCTGTCATTTCGAAAATAACACATGACAGAGAAGTGCAGGGTAAAGAAATAAAAGCCGGGGCTAAAAGGTAGAAGGGATTTTTTGTGATAAACAAGATGGGTGCATGATCCAGGGGAAGATGAGGGAAATTGGGTTCAATGGGGAAGAGTGTGTGTGTGGGGGGGGGGGGTGTTTGTCGTGGGGCAATTGGAAGCAGTTTGAGTGGTGGAGTTTTATAAATGGCGCATCCATTTCCAAATGGGCCGGTGCACCGCACACCAAAAGGCCTGGAAGCAAAAGAAAGTGCATGTGTGTGCATATTTATACTTTATCTTGAGAGGACTGACAGTGGAATCCTGTGTGTTCGGTGCACTGGTGGGAATGGGAACTACTTTTCTATCGTCCCACTTGCATCTAAAAGTAACACAAGGATCACGACCTCAATGCTTTTCGCGATACTCATCAGCTGTTTTTACTCAAACCATTTGTTACCCTTTAGTTCCTGGCGGCCCTCCAAGACGGGTGGAGGTGGAGGTCCTAAACTCCACAGCACTAAAAGTGATGTGGCGTTCCCTGATGCCTGGGAAGCAGCACGGTCAGATCCGTGGCTACCAGGTTCACTACGTCCGCGTGGAGAACGGAGAGTCACGGGGCCTGCCCCTGATCAAGGACGTGATGCTGGCCGACGCCCAGGTATGACCGTCTCAGCTCCCCCGCTGCACAGATCGTCCAGTATATGATGCATCAATACACACTTTAATCTATTTCTCACATCATGTCACACAGATTTTCCAATTAAGCATGTTAAGCTAATGCTGCTACACTGATATAATGTTTAAAACCAATGTGGAAACTTCAAAGAAACCTTGTGCAAGTGTTTTTTTTTTTTCATGCACAGACTGCAAATTGTGTATTTCATCTTTCGCTGTTGTGGCTGTGCAAACATTGCTGGAGTATGGGAAGTGATACGGGTGCACTTCCCTGGATTTCATTTCATATTGCTGCAGTATTCTTCCCCCCTCTGCCCACAACAAGAACTGTAATCAAAGCTTCACTCATCTCTTCCTCCCTCAACTGCCTTCCACGGCTTTTATTAGGTCGTCTAGACCCCCTTCGTCTTGGCAGTAGCGGCCATGAAACGTCTGATTGTGTACTTAACATCAAATGCAAAAATACTCAACGATAGTGCTGATAATAGTATTCTGACAGCTACAATTGTATTCCATATAATGGCCTAGTTTCTTTTTTCTTTTTAAAAAACTTTGCGCCGCACAACGGTAGCAATCATCCAAAGGGAAGTTACAGCCTGGAAGGAGCAAAGAGAAGAATAGCTGAATGTACTGGAACATATTATATGAAGGAATAAATCAAAATCAATGCATTGCTGTTGAATACAAAGGTCCAAATAACACCAACATCCTGTTTATAGTCTTTCAGCTGACCAAGAGTAGAATGCTTACAGCATTATCATATCAATCATTACCGCATTGCATCCACAAAATTTTGAATATTATATTTAGACTTCATCATTGACCCGTCGAAAGCTTAAAGTCACCACTTGTTGTCGTCATAAATGATGCAACACGGAGGTCTGCTCTTTATTAGCTGCACAGTAGCGTGATTAAACACCTCCAGGCCCCGCAGGAGAACCTATCCAGCCTCGTCTCCGCTGCCTCTCACAGCTTCAAACAGCTTCTCTCTCTCCTGACCTCACAAAACTGGTGACCTATTTCTGATACCAATCCTCTGCCTCCCAAATCTCTAATGCCCCCCCATCTCTCACAATCCTATTTCTTCCCTTTCTTTTCTCTCTCTCTCTCTTTCTTTCAAAAAAAACACTGCTATCTCTCCTGCACTCTCCTCTTTGGCGGGGGGTGGGGGTTAGTGGGAAACGGACGATACAGCTGAATATGTGAGTACGAAGTTTTCGCCCTGAGTGCTTTGTGAAGCTTGCAGGGTACAAACAGTGGGTATTACATCAACCGGGGTTGTAATCGCAGTTTAGAAAACTCCTCTTTTCATTCAATTTGTTTGGGTAACAAAGTGCCTCAGATGTTAGCGGTGGTGTTTCGATACGCCACTGAGGTTGACAGCTAGCTTCTTCAAAAAATGGCGGCTGATGTAATATCCACTGCCTGCTGTGTCTGGAATGCTAATGCTACTTGTGTTGTGGTGTGTTGTTACAGTGTTTCCTGTGTTGTGGTCTGGTGTTTTATTTTTTTGTGATTTTTAGGCTTATTATTTAATTTAATGTTTGATGGCTTAGAATTATTATTTTTTTTATCTCTTTTTAGAGAACTAATAGTTCGCATGATCGTCCATGTTTCAGTCTTCAAACATCAAAATCATCTCCTGATTTTTTTTATTTTTTTTTTCTCCGACAACTTGCATCCTTAACTTGAACCCAAATTTTGAAAAAGCCCATTTCATCTGCATCTCAAGCGCAGGACAGTACTTATAACTCATTTAGTTTTATTGACCTCTTCCATGCCTCCGCCAACCTGCCTGTTAAAAACCTCATTCTGCATTCGTTCAAACTTTCCCCCTTGAAAGATTCATAAGAATTGATCATCGGCCTCTCTTTGAAGACGGCTAAGGGAAAGTTAATGGCCGAGGTAAAAACTGCCAGCACATGGCCAGAATGTATTCGGCACGCGTTTATCGCAAAGTTAAGTTGTTGATTGGAGTATTGCTAAAGGAATAAGGGCTACCTTCCATTCAGACTGAATATCCCTCCTATTACCGGGGGAAAATGTTCCATTTAAAGCAGGCCTCGTGAAAACTATTACAGAGGAGCAGCAGACTTGGATTAACTTTCTGCACAAGGCAGTTTGAGTTGCATGAAGAGTGGTCATATCATCAAAGACTTCATGACATATTTTGACGTTTTATTTCCGTTCCCGGTCTCTTCTCTGTCTCTCCTAGGAAATGGTCATTGGAGGACTCAAGCCGGACACCACTTACTCCATCACGGTGGCAGCTTACACCACCAAGGGGGATGGAGCCCGGAGTAAACCCAAACTGGTGGTGACCAAAGGCGCAGGTCCGTACAGCAACAGTTTGTTTGAATTTTGTTCAATCCCCAAATACTAGGTCACCTTATAGCACGCCGACATTTAAATTCAAATAATAATAGATCCATGGAAAATATTGCTGCATTTTTTTCCTTGCAATGCAGCAAGAATGTGGCTGTAAGTGTGTGTATGTGTGTTCACATCCTTCAGGAAACCCTGCAGTTTGTATCAATGACCTACTTAATGATTACAAAGCTTTGTTTACACTGTAGCTGTCAGCTGAATAATGCCAAGCTACTTTGCAAAAAAACACTATAGTGAGCAGTCTTTTCCTTTAATTGTTATATCATCATCATGACCTTTCCAACAAATCGTTTTAAACTCATTACGCCGCATATGTTGTTTAAAAACCATTAAAGGGACAAGTGATATTCTTGTGCCGGAACATGGTGTCGGAGTGAGGAGAGGACGATACATCTTTCATTTCTTAAATTTAACTTGAGGTTTCCCATTTAGAGAAAGTTAGATTTGTTTTTTCTAGTCTTTATGAAACTGGTTGATATATGTGACTTTGGTCAAGTGAACTGTCCTTTGTGAAACCCCGGTCAGCCACAGTTTTAATTCTGGTGCTTGTGTACGGGCGTCTGAAAGAGCCCAAAAGGACGAGGAAAGAATAACAAAACCTTTTCTGAAATCTTTGTCAGGCTGACTCCAGCTTTGACCTTACAAATGTTCATATGTTTTACTGCACAGTGATGGAGAAATTTAAATGGAAAAATCAGCTGAAATCAGATTAGGCTCAACTTTAATACCTAATACCCCCACCACCTTTGGTTGCTCTAAGCCCTGAGAGTATTATCCCTTATAGTGATTAAAGGCATTAAAGACACCATCATTTACAGCCACAATGTTTTGCTTTTAGCTGATGCAAAACTATGTTTAAACCAAGAACACAAGAGGCGAATGCCTGCATGGTAAAAATCCTTGTCTACTGCAGTGTTTGAGTTGAGCCTCTTTGCTTGCTTAGCTACCATGAACATGATCTAAACCTGCGAGTGTGAAACTCATCTCTGAGAGAATGTAAGTCGTCAAGCCGTGATAGGAGCATCCTCTTGTGTGAGCGTCTGTGCCAGGAGGCTTTGGGAAGCTTCGGAGAGGCGACATGTGCACAACCGCACACGTACTTACACGTAAACACCGAGTCACTCACGCTTGCTTCGTGAGCACATGCGATTTTCGCGGCAGAGCGCGCACCTGCCTGTACTGTGGCATCGCGAGCACCGATGTGAATGAAACAAAATGCACACGGTCAAACACATGGCACATTCCCATGACCCAACACACGCTCGGTTCCCCCAGTTCCTGTCACAGATGTGTCTGTTACAGGTGCCAGGGAGTGCAACATCGCCAAAGGGGCCTTGAGTGAGTGCTGTGGCTCTCCATCCTCCTGTCAGGGTCTGCTGACTGACATGCCAGTCTAGCACACTCTGCTTGTCCCTCAAAGGGGAAGCCTTTCCTTTTTTATTATTGAAGTGTAAAGAAATTGTTTATGCCAGGGGGGGGCGAGATGAATAAAAAGGTAGGGGATGAGCAAAGGAGCCTTTTACAGAGGTGGAGTGGTTGTCCTTGCGCTGGGGGGATGTTTGTATGGCCGACCAGTGAATCGCTCATCACGGGATTTCTGAAATACAATAAAAAATTCCTAAGATTTGTATCAGGCGAGGAACAAAGGGGAACTTTTTCTTTTATTCCACCGGGTCTTCATGAGATGTCAGAGTTGGCCTACTTTACAGGAAGATTCCAAAATCCTTTTCTCGTTTTTTCTCTAGTCAGAGCAACCTCAATTTTTAGGGGCTTTAGAGCGTTTCTGAGCTTAAAAACAACACCAAGAGCAACCAATTGGTCCAAAATCATCACATTTTACATAAACTCCACCAATCGTACCAATAGATTTAGAACGAGCCTCAGATTTGATTGCACGCCAGTCACCAAGCCCATCCAAGAACTCGCTCCTTTTAATTTAAAAAATGTGCCAGCTCAAATGGAGTTTTACGGGTGTACCCCGGTTCGGTTATATAGCTTTACACTGCCACTCCACTACAGCTGCCATCTTTTGATGCAATTACTGCGGACGAAAGAAAAAAAAAAACACATGAGAGTTTTGATATGACCGAACTGAAAACAGTCTCAGAACTCGACAGAGAAAAAGATCGTAAGACAAAATATATGGTGTTTTGACAGCGGTGGCCCTCAGCATATAAACATAGCTTTAAGTGGTCTCCACAAGCTCTCATTCAAGTGGCTCGTAAAAAAAGGGCGCGCTATAAAAGTGTGATGCAAAATAAACAAAATGTTCTACCGCTTGCTTTTGCATGTGTACACATTTTAAGGCCCAGACAAATAAACATCACATATGCAACTGCTCTTAAAAGTCTTTTTATAGACAATAAGCATGCACTTAAAAAAAAGGCTTTTTGCAGAAACATAACACGTCTGAAAAAAAAAGGTTATGAATAAAATACAATATGACAAAGACTTCACATGAATAGACTGGTCTTTTCATCTGCCAACAAGCCTCTCGACATGTTAGACGGATCTGGAAGTTTCCAAAATAATCTATCTCGGGATTCTGTAGGATACACAAACAAGTAGAACCGAGCAACTGTTTGTTTGTCACAGACAAGCAATCTATTCTGTGACTGGAACTGTGTCTGTTTGCTGAATGAAGGCTTGAAAGGTTTGAAAAGTGCCTTTTCGTGATTTTACACTTTCCAAACTCTTTTCTTTGAGGGAACAAACCTAACCATGGCCAAGGTGAGGCTGGAATAAAAGCAGCTTTATTGACAAAACATTAAAAACGTGTGCGTCTGCGACTGTTATTCTAACATTCCGTCTACACATCGACGGGCTGAAAGGAGCAGAGATCCATGAGCATCACGACTTCCGTCTTTTTAGGTTTTAGGAGGAAAAAGTTTGTTTCCGAAATTACTTAGAAATTAGAAAAGTTGATGTGTTGGAAGTGGTAACCAAGTGTCAGGATCTTGGCGAGTCCAAATTGCCATGGCAACAGGAAAGGGTAGCAGCATCTTTGAAATAGCAAGTCTTGTCGGGGACGTAGCATCGACTGTATGAATCAAGGGAGGAAGCTGACTTGGCAAATAAGCCCCCTCACTGCATGTTTAGTCATTCCTAGAGTATTGTTTTGATCCGGTGAGAAAACACCAACGTAATCTCTCTTTCTTCCAGTCGAAGCTCTCCGTCTCCAGTCGGGCCATGTGACTTTTGTAGCGGATTTGACACCATGACATTTTCTATATTACCAATTACTCCTCTCCATGAACTTCTGCCACATGCACTTCCACGGCAAGCGGACTAAATTAAAAGCAGAGGGAAATGAAGATGGGAGAGTGATGGATTTGTCATGACCTTTACGGTTGAAAAAGACCCCATACCCCTCACATGTCCTTACGTGCCTTTGAAGGCAGAACGTAGCCACGGGGTAGTCTCCGAGCTCAGAGCACCGGGCCCAGTGTGAGCTGATGATTTAAAAGTGCATATATGCGTGCCTTGTCCTTTGCCGACAAGCGCAAAGTAATATGTCTGTTTGTAAGTACATGTTGATGTGAGTGTGCACGCCCGGTGTGCACGGACGAGGGAGGAAATGAGGGGGAAACATGATCGCCACTTTCTCAATCAGGCTGAGTGAGTGTCAACAGCAGGCTGTTAATACTGTGGCCTGATGGGAAACGTGCTAGGAGGCCCACAAGAGGGGATTGAAACCCTGAAATGGATACAGGG